>JANAVB010028199.1:3128584-3266084 GCA_029216955.1 Iris pallida | reverse complement strand
GCGACCGGTTGGCTGCGCTGACGTCGCCTACGCGATCACCTGCAATCGCATAAGCAACTGATTAGAACACTGTATAATTCAAGGATATTCGATATGAATGCGAAGCTCGAAAATGCGTCACGAAAACCCATCGAAAACATTCACGAAAAATGCATTCACGAAAACCAAAACCAAAGTCAAATCAAGTACGGTATAAAAACCAGAGCAACGGGAGGTCTCTCCTGACTCAGCCGCAGAGCCAATCCTCGAGGCGCAACCCGCTGAATATAGGACTTGGTTCCGAAGAAGCCATTCCATAATGTGGAATGGATCTTAATTCAACCGTTCCCGTTCGATCGACTCGGCCGATTTCGACCTATCGGTCCCGATCGAATCGATAGCGACAGTGTTCTTTTCTCGCGCACCCCGTGGATGAAAATGGAACACGATGTAGGGACGGGGCACTACACCATAACCAACTAATAAAAAAATTTGTCCTCGAAACTTAAAGATAGAACCTACCTCTACGAGAATAACGAAGGAAATTTCCCCTTCATTTCCGATTCAAGCTCCCACGTCGACTCTTCGACTGAATGGTTCCTCCAGAGGACGCAGACGAGAGGGATCGCTCGATTGTGCAGCTGCTTATCCTTGCGTTCTAAGATTTGAACTGGCTCTTCGACGTAGGATAAGTCGGACTTTAGCTCCAACTGGCCAAAATCTACCACGTGGCTCGGGTCGTGCACATACTTTCGCAGTTGAGAGATATGGAAGACATTGTGTACACCTTCAAGCGCCGGCGGTAAGGCAATTTTATAGGCCAATGGAGCGACCCGTTCAAGTATTTTGAACGTCCCAACGAATCTCGGACTCAACTTCCCCTTTGCGCCGAACCGAGTAACTCCCCGTATGGGCGACACTTTGAGAAATACGTGATCGCCTACTTGAAACTCGAGGGGGCGACGATGAATGTCCGCATAGCTTTTCTGGCGACTCTGTGCGGTCTTTAATCTTTCTCGAATGAGCCAAATTTTCTGCACGGTCTGTTCTACCAGTTCCGGACCGAGAATCTGCCACTCTCCGACTTCGTCCCAGCAAATGGGTGATCGGCACTTGCGCCCGTACAAGGCTTCATACGGCGCCATTTGAATGCTGGATTGATAGCTATTGTATTATGCAAATTCGGCCAGAGGTAGATGATTGTCCCAGCTTGATTTAAAGTCAATTGTGCAGAGTCGTAGCATGTCTTCGAGAATCTGATTGACGCGCTCCGTTTGGCCGTCGGTCTGAGGATGGTAAGCTGAGCTGAACTGTAACTTGGTACCCAGTGCCGACTGAAGGCTACTCCAGAATTGCGACATGAACCGTGAATCCCGATCAGAGACGATGGATACTGGAACTCCGTACAGCCGTACTATCTCATCAAGATATATCTGCGCCAGGCGATCAACGCTCCAAGTAACTTTGATGGCAATAAAATGCGCTGACTTGGTTAATCGATCGACGATAACACAGATGGCATCATTTTCCTGCGGCGTCTTTGGCAGGCCAACAATAAAATCTATGCACACGTGCTGCCACTTCCATTCTGGAATCGCCAGATTCTGCATCTTCCCGTCCGGTCTCTGGTGCTCAGCTTTCACCTGCTGACAGGCCATGCATTGCGACACGAAGAGTACCACATCTTTTTTCATCCCGTGCCACCAGAAGTTTGTACGGAGGTCCTTATACATCTTCGTGCTACCGGGATGCAAATTGTATTTCGTATAGTGTGCCTCCGACAGTATCTTCTTTCTAAGTTCTGAATCGTCCGGAACGCATAGCCTACCCTTCAATCGAAGCACGTCGGTTTCGTCTTCCGTAAAGTCGATCGTCCTGACCGTCGAGATTAGCTCTCGAACTTTCTTCAGGTATGGATCGTCCGTCTGAGCGGTCTTGATCTTATCAAGCAAGCTCGGCTCTAACTGCAACTTTGCCAACTGCACATTTCGGAATCTGACTCGGAGCTCGATGCCCATCTCTTCTAGGTCACGTAGCAGTCTGGGGTCGATGGATAACGAGTCAATGTACTTTCGACTCAAGGCGTCCGCCACAACATTTCCCTTTCCCGACGTATAGTCGATAGTCAAGTCATAATCTTTGATTAGTTCCAGCCAACGCCTTTGCCGCAAGTTCAGTTCCTTCTGCGTGAATAGATACTTGAGGCTCTTGTGATCGGTGTAGATTGTGCACGCCATGCCATAGAGATAGTGGCGCCACAATTTCAACGCGAACACAATCGTCGCTAACTCCAGGTCATGCGTGGGATAGTTCTTCTCGTGCGGCTTTAGCTGTCGGAAAGCAAAAGATATCACCTTGTTCCGCTGCATCAGCACACACCCCAAGCCCTGACCGAATGCGTCGCTGAATATCTGGAAACCCTCAGTCCCTTCTGGAAGTACGAGTATCGAGGCTGAGACGAGCCTTTGCTTCAACTCTTGGAATACAGTTTCGCAGTCGTCTGACCATTCAAATGCGACTCCTTTCTGGGTGAGGCGAGTCAGAGGTGATGCGATCTTCGCGAAGTCTTTCACGAAGCGTCGGTAGTTTCCTGCTAAGCCAAGGAAACTTCGAATCTCGTCGACGGACGCTGGCCGTTTCCAATCGACAACGGCTTCAACTTTCTTTGGGTCGACCGCAATGCCTTCAGCTGAAATGATGTGTCCGAGGAATGCGACGCTGTTAAGCCAAAATTCACATTTGCTTCACTTCGCGTATAGTTAATTTTCTCGAAGGGTCTGAAGTACGGTTCGCGGATGCTCAGTATGTTGCTGCCTATTCTTCGAGTAGACGAGTATATCGTTGATAAAGACTACTACGAACTTGTCGAGGAATGGTCGGAACACCCGATTCATTAAATCCATGAAAGCGACAGGGGCATTCGTTAGGCCGAACGGCATTACCAGGAGCTCGTAATGGCTGTATCGAGTGCGGAAGGCAGACTTCAGCACATCGTCCGGCTTGATCTTGAGTTGATGGTAACCCGAACGCAGATCAATTTTAGAGAACATCGTAGCTCCTTGAAGCTGATCAAACAGATCGTCTATGCGGGACAGGGGGTATTTGTTCCGGACGGTGGCTTTATTCAGCTCGCGGTAGTCGATACAAAGACGCATAGAGCCATCCTTCTTCTTGACAAACAGCACAGGCTCTCCCTAGGGCGAGATGCTGGGTCGGATAAATCCCTTGTCGAGCAATTCGTGTAACTGCACCTTGAGTTCTTTAAGCTCTGCAGGGGCCATTCTGTACGGGGCTTTCGAGATCGGTCGAGTGTCGGAGAAGGTATCGATAGTGAACTCAATCTCTCGATCAGGCGGCATGCCGGGCAGCTCGTCCGGGAACACATCGGGGAATTCTGCCACAACGTCGGTTTGACCCGCGTTTGCACCATCCTGTCGCATGTCTCGAACGGAAGCTAGATAGCCTTCGCACCCGGAATGCAGCATCCGTCGAGCAGATATTGCGGAGATCACCATACAGGTCGGTGACACCTCACCACACGAGTAGCAGAATTCAGGCACTCCAAGTATGCGGAAGGTGACCTTCTTTTCAGCGCAGTCTATGGTTGCGTTGCACGGACCGAGCTAATACATCCCCAGAATGATATCGTAGTCCTTAATGTTTAGAACTATCACATCGAGACTGACCTTTTGACCACCTATACAGATGATTTCATCTCCGCAGACTAAATTTGCAAGTAGTGGCATGCCCGACGGTATGTTAACAGTGAGGTCGATGCCCAGTGGTGTCAAGGTAAATTTGTGCTCGGCGACAAAGTCCGCCGATATAAAACTATGCGTGGCACCTGAATCAAACAATACACGAGCAGGTTTATTATTGAATTGCAGTATACCTGTCACGACTGTATCAGATGCAAACGCTTCGTTCCGAGTCATGGCGTAGACGCGGCCCTGAGCATTGGGGCGACGGTCTTGGCTATTCTGTTGTGCGGTCGGTGGAGCCCGAGGTGCTTGGCCTCGGTTTTGTTGATGTTGCGGAGGGCGTTGGTTCGGCGTAGCTTCCGGGAAGTCCCTTACGAGGTGATCTCTTTTGCCGCACGCGAAACATACTCTGTGCTTAAGTCTGCACTCAGTGTCCAGGTGCCCGTCCTTGTGGCAGAAATTGCAGACCATCTGCTCCTTCGTCTGGTTGTCGCAATATTGACGTTTTTGTGCGTTGTTGCCTCCCGTATTACTATGGCGTTTGTTATTCAAGTGAACAGCGCCGGTAGTAGTAGGAGGATACTCGGACTCCAGACGGATGGCGTGGTTGAGTGCCTCGCCCACAGTTTTATATTCCGACACCGAAACATGAGCACGGATAGTGGAATGCAGGCACACTACAAATCGTTTTGCTCGACTTACAGTGGTAGGTAAATAGTCTCCAGCAAACTTGGCCAGTTTGTTGAATTTGGCTGCATATTGTCGTACAGTCATATTCCCTTGCGTCAACTGCATAAACTCATTTTTTTTTCCTGTCGCACGACTGCAGAAAGATATTCGTTCTCGAACACATCTCTGAATGTCGCCCATGAGATCGCCGCCGTCTCGTCTTCACGTCGAATAGCCCACTTCTGCACAGCCCACCAATCGTGCGCGTTTATTCGAAGTAGAAGTTGAGCACACGTGACTTTCTTCGAGTCCTTGACACCCAGAAGCTCGAACTTGTCTTCCAGCTCCTCCAACCAGTCGATCGCCACCGAGGGATCTTCTGTGCCGTTGAAGAAAATGCGGCAGCTTTTAGTGAATTTTACACGTCGAAGTTAGAACTTCTCGGTGCTGCAGGTGAGAGCACAGGCGCCTCTGGTTCAGCTTCGTTGGATCGAACCGCAGGCTGGGTCACGGCAGGCGTCATCGTTGAATTGTTGTTGTTGCCCACGACCGACTGTACGATCTGATGGAGGGTATTCAGCTGCTGCTGCTGCTGCTTGAATTGAGCCTCGAACCGATTCTTAAATTGAGTCTGACGAGCCTCCGCTTGCTGACGATGGAGCTCGTTTTGACGTTGCTGTATTTCAAGCATCTGCAGCATACGTTGCATCGGGTCGCCGGAAGGTCCGGCTACGGTAGGCGTCATTCCCGTTGGGTTGACGGAATGCCCGGGTCTAGAAGCACCCGAGCCGCTGGAAGCGTTCGTCTCGTCTTCCGCCTGAGCTCCCGTAACTGCAGGGAAAAGAAAGCAACTCTCGTTAGTTTCAAAAAATGTCCTAGGTTCAGCATATGGAACAACTCATCTCATCGACACGAGGTCAACGGTTGGAGGCTAGAACTCGATATTAGAGGCCAAGGACGTAAAGCCGTGCTCTGATACCATTATGTCACGCCCCGATTTCGTCGAATCGATAGTCGTCCCCCGGACGTAATGCCGTGCGAACCTAATTTGCGATCGCACAAGGCCTAGTCATAAGGTAATCCGAGACACGAGATCTAAGAGAGTACGCAGACAAATTAATTCACACAATAAGTAAAGGAAACTTGATCTTTATTGATAATGAACATCTTTTACAGACTCCGATACAAGACTCATTGCCGTACGGGCTACAACATGACTCGATTACAAAAGAGTGCTGTCACCCTCATTTTCTGTATTTTTTGTATTTCGTATTTGTACTCGTAATTTGATTTTGGCACGTATTTTATTTTCTCGACTTGTGGATTTGGTTTCTCGTAAATGGGTTTTGGACCATGGCTTGGTTTTATTTTGTGGAGTTGGTTTGGTTCATCATGAGTGGAACACCTTAGCCTATTCTCCACTTCCATTCCATCACAACCACCCTCATTAAAACCTACCAACCTTTTCTCTCTCCTCCATAACTCCATTAATTTCCTACAACTTCTTCTTCTTCCTTCTTCCACACAACTCTCCACACCATAGGCAAGTGCACCTTGCCACCACTTGAGAACCACTTTTTATTTGTCTATTAGCTAGATTAGGACATGGAGATCAACATTAGAACTTGATATTTTGTGATTTGGAGTTTCCATTATTCTAGATCTAGGTTTTTACTATTTTCGGATTTGCATGATTTTGATCTATTTAACTTGGATTTTAGTTTATTTTGATGCTTCCATATGGAAGAGAATTCAATTTTACTCAAGTTAGAGCTTTGAAAATCTAAATTTTGTTTTGATTTGATCAAGTTATGAAGTTTTGAACTTTGGAGTTCTTGGAGTCTTTTTCTCGGCCTAGAGAAGAAGACAGCAGCCTGCGCTCTTTAGCGCAGTACTGGATTGCACATCCCCCTTGGCCAGTGCTCTTTAGCGCAGCGCCGACCGCGCAGCTTGCCTCTTGGCGAACTGCGCTCAACCCGAGTGCGCATGGATTCTTGCGCAGTCTGCTCATGCGCAGTCCACTTCTGCGCAATCCATCCATGCGCAGTCCGTCCCTGCACAATCTGACCCTGCGCCATCTATTCCTGCGCAACCTGATCCAGCGCAATCCATCTGCTGCGCCATCCACTCCTGCGCAGTTGGTACCCTGCGCAGCTCACCCCTGCGCAGTTGGCCCCTGTCGCACTTGACTCCTGCGCAACCCGACCCCAGGGACCCTTGCGCAATCTGTCCAATCATGGAGATTTGGTTTTATTTTTCTTAAGCTTGACTCTTCTACAGCCCTGTATATTGATATTTTATTAGATATTTTACGCCCATTTTATATCCTTACGCCTTTTGTCATGAACTTGATTTTACTTAATATGTTTGGAATGACTATTGTACATGACCTGATATGGCAAGAACTAGCATAACACGACAGTGACCCGTAGTGGTGCACTCCTGACATGACCAACCTGACATGATAGTGGCCCGTCGTGGCGCTCTTGACAAGTACCCTGACATGATTTATCTCGATAACTTGATAGTGGCCCGTGGCGGCGCACTCCTGACTTGACTTGACTTGTAACTTGTAATTTGACCTGCCTTGACACTGTAGGCGATTGTGTTTGTACAAATGAACCGTCTTGTCTTGCATCATGTCTAGGGTAGGGACCCCCTGAGTACCACGGTCAGGAGTACCTACTAAAATAGATTAAGGCTAATAACTAGAATAATTCAGTAGTCATGAGAGATTTCCCCAGTTACAGGCAATCCCGTTATCCCGGCCGCAATTGTTTGGCCTTGTAGCCTGCCGTCGAGTAGGGCACATTTCCAGCTCACCGTCGTGTGGGGCACATAATTATTGATAACTGCTTAATGAATCCAAATCGCCTGGATAACCTGGATTAGCTGCAGGGCTTGTGGCTGGAGGAACATCTCGCTGCATCTTGCTAGTAATTAGGCTTATGATGACCCTAGTTAGTTAAAGTAGCAAGCCGTAATTATTGCTTGGCCGTGATTGCTTGGATGGAGTCTAGTCCAGTATAGTATTGTCTAGAATTGATTGATTGTAAGACTGTACCAGAATGATTGAAGGATTGTCACTCCAGATTCTCACTATAATGATTGTAACTCCAGATTGTTACTTGACCTGATTTCTTATATTTATCTTGCCGATAAATGGTGAGAGAAACCAAGTTTCGTTCAGACGAAGGGTTACAACCCCGGTCCTTGTTTGGTTTACGGGTTGTAACCTAGCTATCTGAATAGTCCCATGGTCATCTCATCGTATATCATCCTGTCATGCTTTTCCATATATCCTGTCTTTAGTGATTCTATACAAGATTGTCTTTTATAATTACCCATCATGCTTTTCTTAAACTACTGTCTTTTATTATGTAATTATATTATTGTGCTAATTGCTGGCTTTTGTTCTCATTTTGTGGCCTCCTTTGTGGCACTTGCTCTTTCTGGGGTCTGACCCAGCTGGTTTTGTATGGCCAGATACCAGAGCAGCTCCAGAGGATCTACCTGTCTTCCAGCCCGATAGTGAACACTAGACGGAACCCGGGCAACGAGTGGGTTTTCTATTTTGTTTCGCTCACTCTATTGTAAAATTATTCTTTTGAGGCATTTAGCCGACGAGCACCTGTTAGCTCGATGCACTTTATTTACTGTCTGCCTACGGGCTGTAAGCATGATTGGCAACTCGAGGTTGATCATGTATGACTTAACTCTTGCTAGTCCTTACATTTGTATGACTAGCTTCATGATCATCTGTATATGTAATATTTGGGACGCCTTACAATTGTATATTTGGTGATCTGATATCTTGTGATTATTATTAGTTGGTTGAGATTGAGACAATAGGATAATTTATGACCCTAAGAGACTGATGGCTTGTAGATAAACCCTCACATATCTAGACAGCCGTGACCGTATGGTGAGATGGATTCCATTTCATCATACGTAGCTGGCTATGTCCGCCCCCGCTCTCCAGTATTCTGGTTCTGGGGCGTGACAAGTGCCGATGAGATAGCCGTTCCATACATTGCATACATCCCTCAATATACACAAAGTACTCAAATGACCTGGATGGGAGGGACGCTGAGTCATCTTCCTTGGACTATCGAGAGCCTTCAAAATGGAGTCGCAGAGAAAGTCTTCGACGCACGGCCGAAGCTTCGAAATCACGAACGCCGCCGAGCTAGCTGGCGCGTCCTTCCTGGTTCACGGGACCTATAAAGAGCGAGGATCAGCACGAAATACATGTACTGGCGAATGGCTAATTAAATCCAAGCTCTGCATTTGATTCAAGAAGTTTCGTAAACATGTTAGCTAGCTATTTCAATGATCTTTCTAACCATCCTGTTCAATTTGCATGTTAACATGTTTTGAGGCAAGCATATGAAACTGGATATCATTAAGCAACTATCATATTCATCCCGTGTCCCGTAGACCTTTTAAGCAGTGAAGGGGTATGAAGGCCACTGGCAATGTCAAGCCATCGCGGACTATAGCATTGGTTAGACGACGCCCCTTTCGCGTCGGGTAGCGAGCCCTATGCGAAAGTGCCTGCATAACTCGTGCCGATGAAGGGTTGGCGCTGCTATACTTGTTCCTCCCGGGCCGAATCGGTCCCTTGGCCTAGGCAACCGTTCGAGGAAACTTCACCTTGTCGACAAGTTGTCCAATGACTGTTTTCCTTTGAACTTAGTTGATTTGCTTATTGACCGTATCGTTGCGATAAACGTTAATCGATTCATTCATTGTTTTGCAAAGGCTAAGTGAATTTGCGTAAGAAAACATGTTTTCCATTTTCAATTCTGGCAGTTCGAAAGCAAGTGTTTCGTGAAGAATCCTGCCACGATTTCATTGATTCTACACTATTATGACAAGTATTCATATTACTTCACATATTGAGTTTTGAAGTAGAGGGACGAGGCGAAGGAGGTCAGCCACTCGCCTTAGGCTTGCTTCAAGCGAGAGACCGGTTGGCTGCGCTGACGTCGCCTACGCGATCACCTGCAATCGCATAAGCAGCTGATTAGAACACTGTATAATTCAAGGATATTCGATATGAATGCGAAGCTCGAAAATGCGTTACGAAAACCCATCAAAAACATTCACGAAAAATACATTCACGAAAACCAAAGCCAAAGCCAAATCAAGTGCGGCATGAAAACCAGAGCAACGGGAGGTCTCTCCCGACTCAGCCGCAGAGCCAATCCTCGAGGCACAACCCGCTGAATATGGGACTTGGTTCCGAAGAAGCCATTCAATAACGTAGAATGGATCTTAATTCAACCGTTCCCGTTCGATCGACTCGGCTGATTCCGACCTATCGGTCCCGACCGAATCGATAGCGATAGTGTTCCTTTCTCGCGTACCCCGTGGACGGAAATGGGACACGATGTAGGGACGGGGCACTACACCATAACCAACTAATAAAAAGTTTTGTCCTCGAAACTTAAAGATAGAACCTACCTCTACGAGAATAACGAAGGAAATTTCTCTTTCATTTTCGATTCAAGCTCCCACAAAAATCTATCAAAAATATTCACAAAAAATGCATTCACGAAAACCAAAGCCAAAGCCAAATCAAGTGCGGCATGAAAACCAGAGCAACGGGAGGTCTCTCCCGACTCAGCCGCAGAGCCAATCCTCGAGGCGTAACCCACTGAATATGGGACTTGGTTCCGAAGAAGCCATTTCATAACGTGAAATGGATCTTAATTTGTAACACCCAGTTTTCCAGAAGAGGGTAATTCTGAAATTTTGTAATTTTAGTCTTTTAATAGTGATATTTAACTCATGATATGATTTTTGGAATTTTTAAATTATTTTAAAACTATTTTAAATCATGACTTATGATTTTGGTGTTTTGATAGTGTAACACTAGAGACAGCCTAACCTAGAGCCTAGCCATGAGATTAGGGTGTTTCATTTATCATTTCCAGTTCGAGGGTACTTTTGTCATTTTGAATTTAATTGAATTTAATATATATTATTTGGAATTTAATGTATTATTAAAAATGGTGTGATTTTAATATTATTTAATTGATTGCCATGTTTTGTGATTAGCCTAACTTGGTTTGGACCTAACCTAGATTAGTCACAGCTAGTCTTAGCAAACCATGGTTAGTGATAGTTAGTATTAATTATATTTATTAGATTTTTCAGTGATTTTTAGTATATTTGTTTTGGTGCTATAGTTGACTTTGACTAGTGTTGACTAGGAGACTAACCTAGAGACTAACCTAGGTCATGACCACTTGGTTAGGATAAGTAACCTTAGCTTGACCTATGTTAGTGAGGTTTAACTCATTGGAACTTGTTTGGAGAGATTAGGAATTGATTAGGCTAGAATGGCTTATGACTTCATAAGTCATGACTAATGACTTGAGCCTTAAAGCCCATAGGCCCACACCATGTAGCCAAACCCTAACCCTAATTTGCCCATGGCTGGTCATATTGGTCTCCCCCATCCTATTTAATACTCCTTAAAGTTAGGGCCAGCCTCCATTAGGAATTTTGCCAAGTTTTAGAAAGAGGTAAGCCCCCATCTTCAATAAATCATAGAAAATCCATTTTTATTCCTTTTTCACCCAAACCAATTACAATGGGTTCTAATTTTACTCCTCTTGCTATTGGTATCAAGTAATCTCAGCTTGGGAGCAAATTAGAGGAGTTGGCTATCAAGAAGAACACCTCTTTGTGGAGCTTTTTGAAGGATTTGATACATATAGGTAACTTTCATTCCACACCATAGAATCCTGATTTTATTGCATATATAGGGAGTCCTAGGCCTAACCTAACTGTAGGAATAGGAAGCCCTAAAATTCGTGTCCATTTCATGTCCTAATTAGACACGTATCAGCCCATGTTAGCAAGTGTTTGATGAAATGTCCCAATGGGTATTTTGTATGATTTTTAGGAAAGTATTTGAACAAGAAATTAGGTTTAGGTGTCGCTTACATGTTTCTTGAGTCTTTGTGTCATTTTCGTGTCGTGTCGAGTCTGCACGGACACGTGTACATACGGTCGCGCGCGCGCATACACAGGCACTGTGCATGCCCTGCATTTCGGGGGACACAACACGCTGGACACGGCTCCCCGACACGTGAAACTTGGCATGTGTCACGGGCTGACACTGACACGAGGCTCCCCAAATTTCAGAGCCCCACGTGTCGTGTCGGACACGCACGAACGTGCGTACTGATTTTGTACTGTGCCGAGTGCTGTTAAATTCGAGCACTGATACGCGTGTCTTGTCTCACGCACACGTATCGTGGACACGTGGCAGGGTGTCCTAGCCCAAGCCATACACTTGGTCAACCCTGGGACACAACTATGTGGCTTGTGTCACATTGTGTCGTGTGCACGGACACTGTGTACACGTGTACGATGATTGTACACTGCATGTGTCCAGTTTTTTGATTTCGGTTTTAAATGGATTGGACACGTTTGTGTCCACTTGGGTGGACACAAACTCATCACATGACACGTATACGATGTATATTCACATTACCAACCACTGATTTTGCGTTTTAACTTGTTTTTAATGCTCATTTCTCAGATTCCCAAATTGTCCTGATACTTAATATCAGTATTTTCTCACTGTTCTGCCCAGATTTTAAATTCGATTTTGTCTTCATTTTTAACCATTGTACACTGTTAATTGTATGGTTTTTAACCTCTAATATGTACACCTACATGTTATCTAAGTATGTGTCGAATTTGATATGATTTGGGGCTGATTTGGTGGTTGTGTGATTCGAAATCTGGGAATGGAAATTGGGGACTGTTTAAATCATTTTTATGTGTTAATATGAGTTTGTTTGAACTGTTTTGATTCAACATATTAAATCTGAGTTTGTATGGACTGATTTTAGAAGGGGGTTCTTCTATGTGAAACCTGAGATTGGGTTATGTGGGACTGAACTGAGTTTTCCTGCACACTGTTTCAGTTTACACACACAAGCTCACTCCCTGTTTGCCTTTTGTTCACTGTTCAGTTTTCATACATACTATCCACACACCCTCACTTAACTGTTACACACTCATCACACACATGTTCTTTCCCTCATTCTCATGATACACACACACACTAATGTGTATCACACTCTATTATCTCACTCACTGTTAGTCTATGCACTCACACACACACACATGCTCTCATGAATTTATCCTACACACACACATACATGTCATACACTCTCTTATCATACTGTTTTCATGCCACTCACATACACACACACTCTCATGTTTCACACACACACAAACACATTTCATTTCCTTTCCTTTATGCTTGAGTATGTGAGAATCCATTTTAGGTATCCTATAATATATGTGTGATATACTATAGATACCTATATGCCATTGTGCGTACCATATCATATATTAGTATGGATATATAAAATGTATGTGTGATATGTTTTTTTTGTAGCCTATAGGCTATGTATATTCAAAGTTAGATTATAATATATCTATTTGTGTATTATTTAGATATAGAATAGCCTTGTGTAGATGTGATGTATGGTTGGTTTTAGACATGGGTTAGCCTATGGCCTAGTCTCTTAACCTATGGCCTATCTGTGTGTCAGTTTAGGGCCTAGATTAGACTTGTGTAGTCTTGTTAGACTTAGAATAGACTAGTTAGACTAGTATAGACTAGTTTGACTTAGTTTTGACCATAGTTGACCTAGTTTGACTTCTAGGGTTGACCAGAGTTGACCAAGAGTTGACTTTGGTCTAGATTGACCTAGAATCATGTAGAATGCATAGTAGGACTTCATTATATCATTTTAGACTTGTTGTGACCTGTGCTGTTCTGATTAGGAGCCAGACACCTCTCCTCGGGCAGTATATTTCATCGGACACTCAGATACAGGCGAGTACATTCTTGATCATTTCATATCCTGCTTAGAATTATTTTCCTGCATTAAATTACTTTACTTGATACTGTCACGTTGGTCACACGGATTAGTACAATATGGATCCCTCCCTGAGATGTTATCCCTTCAGGGAGCATCGGGTACTCTATGTTCTGTGCGTTTCACTTACATGGCGTATCACTATGCTTCATTTGGTTCTTTGATCACTTGTGACATATACTCTTATGATCACAGAGTCTTCTTTGAATCCTTATCCCATTTATTAGGTTTTCCAGAATCCCCATTATAGGACTACTATGTACCACCCTTCGGGGGCTTACCACCCTTCGGGGGCTGTTACATGGAATCATAACATAACCTGGTTGGATCCTTGTGTATTAAGGGGTACGAGGGAGTATAAATAGCAATATGAACAATTCCAAAGTAGAATAGCCATGTACGCCTCTTTAGTATAGCCATGTACAAATCAAGCCGTTCACATGTCGACTTTGTACTCTAAATCACTAGTCACTGGTAGCTCTTACTATAGTAGATATTTCTATTACAGTTCTCTCTCTGTTTACATATGCATTTCTTCAGTATCTATATCTTACTTTACTGCATGATTATATTTCTAACCTGCTATGAACTGTTGAGATGTATTGTGCGCTCCTGTCCTGACTGGACTGTTAAAAATATTACAGAGGACGAGGAGGAGGCCTGTGCGGATACCTTTTGTAGGACAGCTCTAGCTGACGACTCTACCCTACTGCCTAGACTAGCTTAGTTAGGCTTTATCTTACTTATGTTGTCTTGAGACTAGTAGTTAGACTTTATTTCTGTCTTTGAGATTTGGGTTGTATATATTCTTTTATATTCAGTAGCTGAGACCTTGTACTCTGGATATCTGCTGAGATGTTATCTTAGACTATTTTATCATCTGTATTTCCTTGAGTTCTATATCATATCGTGCTCCTTCTTCCTTAGTTGTGATTGAGTTTACTTTCTGCTATGTCACCCCCATTCGGGGAGTATATATTGTTTAGCCTTATACTGTTAGATGCATTGAGACCTAGGACAGCGTTCTACCGCCGACACTGCGGCGTAGGCTGGGCGTTGTTACGTTCTCGTACCCTCACAGTGGGTGCGGGTCCTGATATAATTTAACCATTCCCGTTCGATCGACTCGGCCGATTCCGATCTATCGGTCCCGACCGAATCGATAGCTTCCTTTCTTGCGCACCCCGTGGACGAAAACGGGACACGATGTATGGACGGGGCACTACACCTAACAGTGCCATCCATGAACTTTGGGACAGCAAAGGCGACTGGAATTGGGAGAGGGCCAGGAATGGATAGGAGTGGAGGCAGCAGATGCGCTGGTAGCTACCGGAGTAATGTCACGATGGACCCTGACACTCTAAGGTGTCCCTCATGACCGATGGCAGTTTCACTCTAGCTTCGGCGAGAAGAGTCGTCCAAGGTAGCGGAGTGCCATCCCCATTACGGGTCCTTTCTGGCAGCCTTGCATCCCTAAAAAATGGTCTTTTCTGATTTGGAGGACGTTCCACCGAATGCTCCCCACAGACGACGCTCTCACTACCATTGAATTCAGCCTAGCATCAGCATGTCATTGCTGCTCGGTGCAACAGTCGGAGACTACAGAATACATTATGCATTCGGGAGACCTGGCCAGGCAGGTGTGGATATCCCTCTCCCGCAGATGTGGACAGGACCAAGCTGTTAGGGGCTTCAACGATCTTCTAGCCACCTGGGCAGCGTCTCGCACGGACACCAGATCGTTGCAGCCGCCATCATGTGGGTATTGTGGAAGAACCGCAACAAATTCAGATACGAGGGTCGTCTAAACACTAACCAACTGATCAGGGAGACTCTCAGACAAATTCACAAAGTCAGCAGACGCTGCAAGCACGTCAGGGAGGGATTCTGGCTCTCCTTGCCTACTGACTTGTTTTGGGGCTATGTGCGGGACTAAGCCACCCGCTTCTTTTATTTTGATGTCTTTTGCTTTGCGCTTTCTTGTAAAGGCTTTGGCTTTTTGCACCTTATACATGAATAAAGTTGAGGGTTGATTTATATATATATATATATATATATATATATATATATATATATATATATATACTTTTTGAAGCAATGGGTAAATTTGGCGAACTTGCCTCCACTGGAGCTCGAACTCATCCACTTTGGCCGCATGCATCTCTCTTAACCACTAGGCTAGAGGTCATTTGCACACACACACACACACACACACACACCACACACACACTTGGAAAAATGGTAATTGTATTAATAATAATAAAAACCAACTTACATCCCAGCCATCCAATTAGATGGGGTCAGACTTTTTGGTTAATAGTACACCTACATCATACTCAATATTGTGGATCCCCAATAATAGGCGTTTCCAGCCCCTCAAAAATACGTATTCCTTTCCTTCCTAACATGTCAAACCGCCGCTGCTAGCCGAATCCTCGCTTCTCGGAACCACTCTGAGTCCCTTCCCCTCTTCAAATGGATCTCCGTAATTACTTTATCAATGTCCCATTTGCCACCGATCTGTAAATTCATCTTTCTACCCTGTTCATAAAGAATACCAAATGTAAATGCACAATTGAAAAATAGATGTCTAGCGGATTCCTCTGCATTCTTACAAAGCTCACATTTCTGATCCTCTACGTGTATGCCAAACCTCTTCAGTCTATCACGGGTCATTAATCTTCCCATTAGTAGTTTAAACATACACAACTGCATCTTCTTTTCCATACCTCGTACCCAGATGAACTCTGCCTCGGGTATTAGCTCATGTTGCTCTCTACTAGTGTTGTACACTCTGCTCATTTGAAATTTCCCATTAGGAGTATTCTTCCACATCCATGCATCTTCCATTAGAGTAGGATCAACGTGTAGGACTCTAATTAGACCCGCATGGAGCCTTGTCCATGCATGGTATTCTGGATGCCATTCCCCATTTATAAGGATGCAGCTGACTTGTTGCCAGTTGGAAATTGGACCAGCCACCAACGAGCCACACAAATCCACAAGGCCAGCTTGATTAATCCATGGGTCAAACCACATATTAGTGGTTTTCCCATCTTTAAAGACTCGGACAATTTCCTTCTTCACAGCTGCTCTGTGCTGCAACATCATTTTAAATGTAACTGTATTGTTACTGTTGCCACGATGAACTCAAAAATTGGCTCCCTTCAAGTATCTACCTTCCATCCATTCGGTCCATAATGATTTCTGGGATATAAATCTCCATGTCAATTTCATTCCTGCAATATTTCGTAACACACGTAATGATCTAAGACCAACACCTCCTTTATTTTGTGGCTGCACATGTCCTCCCATCTAATAGCATGAATACCATCGTGCGACACAAAATTCGCACAAATCTTCTCTATTTTTTGAATAGTAGAAGTAGGTATCATAAGAGCTTGTATCAAAATGTAACTATAGCAGTGATTACAGACTTTACGAGTTCAATGCGGTCCCCAAAAGAAAGGGACTAAGCATGCTACCCCTCAACTCTTCGCTTTGTATAGTCTACTAAACATTGGCATTCTGAGTCTTTAGCATAATTCACCGATAGTGGGATACCCAAATATCGGACAGGCAACTCACCTTTAGCCACACCCAACACATTAGCACGTTCTTCCTTATTCGAGCAGTAAAGGTTGAAGAATACCGTACTTTTGTCCATGTTAATATGCAGTCCCTAGCTCGCTGCAAAAGTTTGCAGAAGCTCCTCCAACGCATGTAAACCCGTAAAGGTTGGATTCATAAACACCAATAAGTTATCTGTATATGAAATGGGAGATGTGCGGTTGTACCTGTTTGTGGATTAGACTTATAGTCTTCCGATGAACCGCGATATCCATGAGGCAAGTGAAGTATTCCATTACAATAGGGAACAAATTGTAGGAACCCTAGAGGGAGGGTGAATAGGGTCAAGCTAACTAATCAAGCACTTAGCACAAGCTAATTGACAATTTAAAAATATAAGTGCAAGAGAAGAAGCAAACACAATACCGACACCCGATATATCCTGGTATCCTCCTAAGAGGCAGTCCAGTCCCGAAACTCTCTCCGTCTTTAATCCACTATTTGAGCAAATAGTTACACACGAGTTTGGATCCGAAGAACTCGCCAACTTCTTACACAAGAGCTTTAATCCGAAGGACTCTCCGACTTCAACCGAGAGTTTGGAAACGAAGACTCCCCAACTTCAACCGAGAGTTTGGATACGAAGACTCTCCAACTTCAACCTTTCACAATAGGTTTTGATCTCCTTATACAATAAGATGAAGATCTCACTTTTCAACTCAATAACTCTAACACAATTTGTGGATGGCAAATAAAAGCTTTGTAGAGTTGTTTGTGGATAGGCTTTGGTGGTTTAGAAATTTTTAGGCTCAAAGCATCAACCTTGAATGAAGGGGTTCAAGGCTATTTATAACCAAAGCATTGAAAAGAGCCAAAGGCAACTTTTCAGTCACGAACCGGCATACCGCCGGTATGATCCGGCATACCGCCGGTATACCGGTCTGGGATTTGCAACGGCTAGAAATATAGCCGTTGGGATCATTAACGGCTGGAAATCCGACCGTTGGAATTTCAACGTTTCGGAAGCGGTATACCGTCGGTATGGACCGTATACCGTCGGTATGCCGGTTTTGTAAACAGAAACTTTCTGTGAACAAAAACCGGTAAACCGTCGGTATACACCGGTATACCGTCGGTATACCGTTTTCTACCAAAAATGATCCTGGGCTTATTTTTGCCCTAGCTTTCGATTTTGCCATCCATTTCTTGTGTTTACAATTATTCCTAGGACTCATTACAGACTCCAGATATACTTAGGCAGGTGCAGGCTTCTTCAGAGTCTTGAAATGTTGATGGCACGGCTTGGCTTCTTCCTTTGATAGTGCTGGCTTTTTTCCTTGGCGGCAGCTGTCCAAAGATATCCAGTTTGTAAAAACTGAATACCTTCGGGGGCTTTGCCCCCGAACCTCCGACGAGGGGCGCTGCCCCCTCGACCCCCGTCCGCTGACCGGGCAGCGGAACCCCCGGTGCGTGGCTCCAGAGATGTCGTCGGGTGGTTCAGAGAAATCTTGTGGGATCCGTCGTCTTTGGCCCACCATGATTTCTTCATTGCATATGTCCACATTGATCTTGCTTATTGCTTTTCTGCATGTACATGTTAGACGAACAAAGCAATATACATAGTAGCAAGTATGATAAATTAAAGCACATTAGGACTATGCAAAATTTAAGTATAAGTGCTAAGGTGATGGCATAAATGTTAGTGATATCATAATGATTAAACTTAATTGAATGACCACAATCAAAAATATAGTTTTGATTTTGGCAACCCAATTAAATTTAAGATAGATAAGCTCATATCACTAAGATGTAAACCAATGAGCACATATCACCAAAGATATAAGTATAAGTAGAAATGCTATAGCGATTGTATGAAGATTAGTGATAAAGAAATGCTAAACTTAACATATTAACCATATTCAAAAATATGATACAATCATTGGGCCAACACAAATATGGGGAGAGCGGGTCCCCCTGTCACAGTCCCCGATTGCTGTGAATGAACCCGTGAGGCTGTCCCCGAATCAGAATAGAGAAGGTTGGCGTAGAGATGCATTCCCGAACCATCGCCACCCAATGTCGATCGAACCCTATCTCAAGCATAATGTGGCATACAAAGTCCCTGTTAACTGTATCGTACGCCTTGCGCAAGTCTAATTTTATGCAAGCTTTTTGTCCACCTTTTTTGTTGAATCCACGAACCTTTTCATGAACCAATAAGTTGTTGTCTGCAATCGCTCTTCCTTTAATAAATGCAGCTTGGTTTGGAGATATTAACTCTGGCATGATATTCTCCATGCTCTGGCATATGACATGTGTCATCAGCTTATAAAGGTAGTTGCAGCAAGAAATCGGCCTGTAATCTGCTAGAGATGTAGCCCCTTCTTCTTTGGTATAATAGTCAGAAAAGTGTGGTTGAGTTGACGAAGAAGACGGCCATGCACAAAGAAATCCTGGATAATCTCCAAAACATCCACTTTGAGAAAGTCCCAATGTTGTTTGTAAAATTTACTACCCAGGCCGTCAGGGCCAGGTGCCTTCGTCGGGTCAGCTTTGAGTACAAACGATTCAATTTCCTCCAACCGTACAGGGGCTAATAAGGTGTTGTTGCCAAACCCCGTCACCAATTTTTTGCATACAACTGATGGGAAGTTAGTCGAATACGCTGATGAAATAAGTTAGAGTAATACCTGATTGCTTCTGCCTGCAGATCACTTTGAGTAGTCGCCTCTTTAACATCCGGCCCAATGAGCATATGAATATGGTTACGATGTTGACACATACGTACTACATCGTAAAAGAATTTAGTACACTAGTCCCCCGCCGTTAACCAAGCGCACTTAGCTCTTTGTGCCAACTCGATTTCCTCCTGTAATCGAAGGATACCGACTGTCTTGATGAGGGACGCCTCCCGAGCGGCCAGCTCCTGGTTGAGAACATCTGCTTGCATGGCTTCTTGAGTCTCACGGAGCTTCTCTTCTTCCTCTTTCAGGCGGCTAGTATTATTAGTGCGGCACAACCGTTTGAGGCCCTCCTTAACCTTCTTCAAACGCTGGGTGAATCTGACCTGAGGATTCCCCCTGACGTATGTTCCCCTGACGTATGTTCGGATACCGGCCATGACCACCTCCTTATAACCCTGCATCAGCGGCCACTTGTTGTTGTAACGAAATGGTCTAGCTTTGATCCTCTCCTGGGAGACTAATCGTACGAAAATGGGACAATGGTCACCTGTACCGGCAGCCATCCCTTCCGCCACCGCATTGGAAAACATCCAAAACCAGACGCGGTTGCCCAGCGCCCTGTCTAGCTGACATGCCACCCGTTTTTGCGTGGATTTGTTATTCCACGTCCAGATATGTCCTGCCCGTTCTAGCGTCTGCAGCCCTGACTGTAAGAGATATTGTTGGAAGCCCCGGAGGATCGAATCCGGCACCACGCTTCCCCCAATTTTCACTTGACGGAATAACAATGCATTGAAGTCACCTACTAGAATTAGTGGGAGCTTCTTTTGTCTGTCCGCTAATACACTGACATGTATTAACTCCTGCCATAGTACCTCTCGGCGTCTTCTATCGTTCTGTCCGTAGACAGCTCCAGAGAGAAGCTAGAGACCCCCTCTATTCGTCATCTCCACCAGGATTAGTTGGTCAGAGATATGTATAACTTGACCATCCCAACTTCGTGAGTCCTATTGGATCCATATTCTTGTCATGTTGCATACCTGCAGATTGTGAGCGTGATGCCAATGAGAGAATGTTCTCTTGTCAAGCATTCTCTCAATTTTAATTTTAGTCTCCAGGAGCGCTACTACCGAATACTCACCTTGCCTAATCACTTGTCGAACCTCCTTCCATCTACCTAGCGAGCATATCCCTCGCACATTCCACGTTAACAGAGACATTAAGTATTCATGGCCTCCCCTTGCATCTCACCGAAGCTGCTATTGGGGATGACAGCAACCTCGGGCTCGTCTTCATTCCGTGTGATTCCCGTCGGATCATTTTTGACCTCCCGTGTCAGCAACTGAAGCCACTTCGGGTTGTCTTTACATAAAGTCTCTTCCCTTGCCATCGAAGCCACTTCGGGTTGTCTTTACATAAAGTCTCTTCCCTTGCCATCTCGCCTTCACCGCCGATAATCGAAACTTCCCGTAGAGGACCCGCATGGTATTTTCTACTGTTGTGAGTCATGATTTCTTTATGCGCTATAAACTTTGGCTTACGAGTAGCTCCCCTCCCGGAGTTAACTCTGCTTCCTTCTCTATTTGCCGCACTTGAATATGTCCCCCTACCTGCGTCATTTGCCAACGTCGTCACCTGGAACACTACCATAGCCCCCTCCGCTACATACTTCTCTTTCCCAAGTACAGGATTAACCTGTACAACTTTTCCCCTAGAGTTTTCACCCGAGTTAGAAGCCCTTCTCTTCCGGCAATAACTTCATCCGCATCCCCACCAATAAGAGCCTCCCCATCTTTCTAGTTATTTTCGGACGTAACAGGTTGATACTCCTCTACATGGTGTCAACTCCCTCCCCATGAGTCACTGTCTCCTCCCTTTGTGTTTCTATCTGGCCTTCCATATTGGTGTCAACCTGTTCTTGGTTTGCCATAATGCCGCATTCCCTAGGCGAGTGCCCAAAACATCTGCATCGTTGACATGTAGGCAGAATCCATTCATATCCCACTTTATGGTAGTGCACTTTTCCTTATGGTACTTCGTACTCCACATTCGATGGAAGTTCTGTGCTGACATCAATTTCAACAAACACTCTGGCATAGTCCACTCTAATCCGATTCGACGTGACGTCATTCGCCTTAATGGTCCCTCCTATGAGACTCGCCAATCTCATCATTAACGATATACTCCAATATATGATCGGTAACTTTGGAAACCTGATCCACACAGGGACCGAGTGTAACACCTGCCTCTCACATCGGGACCCTGCGTCCATTCCTTTATAATAATGAGTCTCCCATAAAAGGTCCATGGTCCCCCTTGTAAGATTCGATCCATGTCTTCCCGAACACCGAACCGAACATAGAAGAATCCTTTTTCCCTCGGGAAAAATTCCAAACATTCTTTAGGTTTCCATACGCGATTAGCGTACGCGCGAATTTGGCCATAGAACGGCCTGTTCCCCAAGACATATAAGATCACAGTATTGTGCCAGTACTCCGTTGAAATAGTTCCTCTTCCGGGAAGAGCGCCGCATCTGCGTTCCCACCCGCTTTGGTTCTACGTATTGCATTTGAACCCTGTCTTGAGTCCCCGGCCGGCATAAATCAGCCCATGACTTGCTGGCATATTGTTCGATCGTAGGAGCTTTTCCTTTATCCACTTGTGTTAACAGACGACACAAGGCTCGTCGAGGTTCCCCTCCGATCATCACAAGGGAAATTGATATCAATTTCCTTGGTGCACTGTCTTCAGCCTGCCACCTATTCGCCGGAGCTCCCCCGTTCATGAGATTCCTCTGTCCCCCAGCAACTAATCTTCGCGATTCCGGGTGGTGCAGCTTGGACGTAGCCTCCCTCTACCGCTTCTCCAGTGCTCCAGCTACCCGTGAGCGATCTGTTCCATATCGTCTCCCCCCCCCCCCCTGCTGGACAGTAGTCCAGCCACCGCCCTCTTGAACCCTCGCTGCATTGGCTCCTCCCCCGCCCGGTAGGTCACCAGGATCCCATGAGTTTGCGACCCCCATTTCTCCATTGCTTCCGCTGCTCATAGGTTAGGGTTTATTATTATTATTATTATTATTATTATTATTATTATTATTATATATAATCAAACTCCCAAAATTTTATTCATAAGTAAGGCATAAAATGCCGAAGCCTTTACAAGTAAGCACGAAAAAAAAGACAAGAAGAAAGGAGCGGGGGGAGCAAAAGCCCACTCTCCTGCCAAAATAGTCAGCTGAACAAGGAGTACCAGAAACCCTCCTGGCCGTGCTTGCAGTGTCTGCTAACTTTGTGAGTCTATTTGAGAACCTCTCAGATCAGTTGGTTGGGAGTATATTGGTGACCCTTATATCTGAATTTGTTACGGTTCTTCCAAGTGACCCACGTGGTGGCGGCTGCCACGATCTGGTGTCCGTGCGAGGCACTATCCCAAGTGGCCAGAAGATCGTGGAAGCTCCCACCAGTCTGGGCCTATCTGTTATAATGTGAAAGAGCGTTCCAAACCATCGTGGCCAGGTCACCAGAGTGGAGGATGTGCTCGACAGTTTTAGACTGATGCTTCGAGCAGCAATGGCATGATGACGCTAAGCTGTAGCCGATGGTATTGAGAGCGTCATCAGTGGGAAGTTGTTTACGATGCGCTCTCCAAAGTAGAAAAGACCATTTTTTAGGAATGTAAGACTGCCGAAAGGACCAATGATTGGGGAAGGCACACCCATGCCGCGAACGACACTTCTAGCCGATGCCAGAAAGAAAGATCCGTCCGCCGAGAGGGACCACCTAATACAGTCTGGGTCTGTGATGATCTTCAACCCGGAGACGAGTAATGCTGCTGCAGCCTCCTCGCCTATCCACTCTCGGGTCTTCTCCCAATTCCAATCGCCCGACCTATCCCACAGCTTGTGAATCTCGCTGTTGTGTGGGGCAGTCGGTGGCTGGGGAAGGAGGACATCCCCAAACCAACGTTCGTGGAAAAGTGACGAATCTTTAGAACCCGGTTGGAGGCGGATGAAAGGCTCGACGAGAGACCGACCATGCAGGATACGACGCCAAGATGCAGAGGATCTGTAATTGAAGTCGGCGGTTGACGGATGAGTGAGCTTGTAATATCTAGCCTTCATGAACCGAGCCCAGATAGTACTACTCTTGCGAAGCTTCTACCACAGCTACATCAAGCAAGCGTCCACGACATGCGACAGTCTACAAAAGCCAAGACCTCCCTCATCAGTAGGTCTGGCCATGGAATCCCAACCGGCCCAATGGTGCTTTTCTTTTCCGTCACAGTATCCCCAGAAGAAGTTGGCAAGGAGGTTTTCAATGGATGTGAGTACCTTCTTAGGGGGAGAGCAAGCTGCGAGGGTGTACATGGGAATAGAGGAGAGCACGTGCTGAATCAGAATCATCTTTCCGCCAGGCGATAATATTGTGTTGTGCCATCCCTCTAGTTTTTTCCTTATTTTGCCCACCAACCCTTCAAAGATGCCCGCGTTGGCTCTCCCATACACCAACGGACACCCTAAATAGGAGAAAGGTGGATACGCCACAGAGAATGAGGTAATATTGGAGAGGGTAGAGGAATGTTCTCTTTCGGCCGAGTGGTGCACGTAGATAACACTCTTGTTGGAATTGACGCGCTGATCCGAGCATCTGGCGTATCTCTGCAGCGTGTTGTTAACCACTTCCACGGACCCGACGTCGTCGGAGGCGAAGATGAGGATGTCGTCAGCGTAAGCCAGGTGAGTGATAATCGGACAGCCGCTAGTGGTGTGATAATATTGGAAACGGGGGGCTCCAACCATTTTGTTCAGGTTTCTGCTGAGAGCTTCAGCTGCAATAATAAAGATTGTGGAAGATAATGGGTCTCCTTGTCTGATTCCTCGACTAGATTTGAAGAAGCTCTCTGCTTGACCGTTGACAACCATGGAGAACCACGAATTACTGATCGATCTCCACACGATGTCTATCCAGGTTTTCGAAAACCCGAAAGCCCTAAAAACCTAAATCATGAATTGTCAGTCGAGCCTGTCGTACGCCTTCTCTATGTCCAGCTTTATAGAAATGTTTCCTCCCCTAGCCGAGAATTTCATGCAGGTGATCATTTCCTGAGCCAGCAGGATATTATCTAAAATGTTTCGGCCACGGACAAAGCCGCTCTGCTCTTCAGAGATAATCATGGGGAGAAGCCCAGTCATGCGGTTGGCAATGATCTTCAAGATAATTTTATTCATGAAGGTGCACAAGCTCAGTGGGCAAAAATCTTTGAAGGTTTTCGGGTTGTCATGTTTGGAAATTAAGATCAGGTTAGTGCAAGATATCGATCTGGGGTACCTGGCTCCTTGGAAGAAAGTAGTGGACGTCTCGTGGATATTCGATTTGATGATGTCCCAGCAAGATCTAAAGAAAACACCATTGAACCCGTCCGGACCAGGCGAAGTATGTTCGTTCAGCGACAAAACAGCATCTTTCACTTCTAACTCGAAAGGAAGGAGCTGCATTTGGGTATTGTCAATTTCTTCTATCATGCGAGGGATCCCCGCAAGGATATCCTCGTCCTTGATGATGGCTTCTTTGGTGAACAACTGGGAATAGAAAGTAGCAGCAGCCGATTGAATGTCTCGTTGATCTTTGATGGTGTGACCACTCTCGTCTGCGATCTGGAAGAGGTAGAGCTGTTGTCTGCGACCCTTGACACGTGAGTGAAAGTAGCTGGAGTTTCTGTCGCCCTCGATGTCCCAGGTCAGCCTAGCTTTTTGTTTCCAAAATTTTGCCTCAACTTTCAGACGGAACTTCAGCAGAGCTCTGGTATGGTTGAGAGAGGCGCGTGCCGCGGATGATCTGTCAGTAGCGAACAGAGTCTCCGTGCGAGAAACGTCGTCTTCCGCAGTACGGACAGCCTGGAAGATGTCGCCAAACACTTCCTTGCTCCAGGCCGTTAGAGTTTTTCTGGTGGCTTTGAGTCTGTTCGCCACACGGACAAGGAAGTCAACTGTATATATATATATATATATATATATATATATATATATATATTATATATATATATATATATATATATATGAAAAAAAAGGTGAAATTTTTGGGGGGTGGGCTGAGCTCACCCCAGCATAAGCCTGATTCCGCACTTGCTTCTAAGTTAAAATTCCAACATCTTTATTTGATCTTCTGTCTGCTAAATTCAATTTCTAATTTTATGTTTCAAGTTGTTGACAAAAAAAAGAAGAATTGAAAAAAAAAAAAGATTGAAATTTTTTTAGGAGGTGGGCTGAGCTCACCCCAGCATAAGCCTAGATCCGTCCTTGCTTCTAAGTTAAAATTCCAACATCTATATTTGATCTTCTGTATACTAAATTCAATTTCTAATTTTATGTTTCAAGCTGTTGAGAAAAAAATAATTTGAAAATTTTAACATTTTATATATATAATCAACTTTTACAATCTATACATGTCTTTTCTATTAAAGTTTACTCCAAACATTAAAAACTAATCATTGTTTAACTACAATTATCTTGGACAAGATCCTTAATTAATTGTTACTTTTCAAAGTATAATTAAGTTAGACTCACAAATTATACTTTTTTAATAAATTTTTATTTACTTATAATTTTGGCGAAATTTTGAACTATGAAAGACCATATAGTGTTATGTTAGTTAAATTTTGCATTAAATTTTATTTGTCCGCTTCTTTGTTGTATCTTCTTATGTATTAAAAAAAATTGTTCCAAGAATTTTGAAAATAAAATCAACCCCCTTCTCATCTTGTGCACTCACAAAAGTACAATGCCTATTAGTCCAATCACATAATCTTCATATAAGATATCAACCATTCATTTTTATTTTCAGAAATTTTCATATAGAGTGAAGAATTTTAACAAAATTGTGAAAAAAGTAACAAGTTTGGGGAAATTGCAACTGGGTAATGAAACGACATCACTGGTGGCGTGTGCTGCGCTAGCAACCCATCCCCCCATCACATGCCATCACTCGTGGAGTGTGGGGTGGGTCCATGTGTCATTGGGCGCCGCACTCCATCACTCATGGAGTGTGGGGTGGGTCCATGTGGGGTGGCACGCTATCACTCATGGAGTGTGGGGTGGGTCCATGTGTCATTGGGCGCCGCACTCCATCACTCATGGAGTGTGGGGTGGGTCCATGTGGGGTGGCACGCCATCACTCATGGAGTGTGGGGTGGGTCCATATGGGGTGGCACACCATGGAGTGTCATTGGGCGCCGCACTCCATCACTCATGGAGTGTCATTGGCCGTACTCCATCATTCATGGAGTGTCATTAGGCCATGCCTCATGGTTGGCACACTATCACTCGTGGAGTGTGAGTGATACTCCATGACTAATGGAGTGTGGAGAGTGTTGCACTAGTGGAGTGTCGTGTAGCCAACGGCTACGAACGGCTAGTGTCAGGACGTGCGCGCCACCATTGGTGGCGTGCTGACACACCAACGGCTACCCGCAAACGGCTACATTTCAAATTCTCTTTTCTCCTCCTATTTATTGCAATGCTTAACTCGCTCTCTCTACACAAACACATTACTCTTTCTCCTATCTCTCTCTTCACAAACACATTACTCTTTCTCCTATCTCTCTCTTCACAAACACATTACTCTTTCTCCTATCTCTCTCTCATAGAAGTACTTCTCTGAAGCTTGGAAGCTCCAACTCCTCACAGAAGCTAGTATCTCCCTCTTACAAGCTTCCAACTACTCACGGAAGCTAGTCTCTCCCTCTTACAAGCTTCCAACTCCTCACGAAAGCTAGTCTTTCCCTCTTACAAGTTCTCGCTCTCTATTAGATAAAAATTATCAAAGTACTTTTTTTTTCTCATGGGTGATAATACTAAAATAGTATGCTCACATGGTGGTAGAGTAAATGGGTTAACTTACGAAGGAGGTGACACCCAATTTTTTATAACTTATCGTCATATTACTTTAGAAAATTTACGCAATTTAATTTCAGCACATTTTTCTATTAATTATGAATTTATTTTAAAGTCTGTTTTTGGTTCCACATGTTTATTAATAGATGGTAAAGAAGCATGAAATTTTATTCTTGAGATTAATTCGCAATCACCTTATATTAGTTTATATGTTACTCAAGTTTCATCATTTGTTAATAGAACTAATGATGAATTTGTTTCTAATTACCCACATGTTAACACAGGTGCTAGTTCTTCTTCTCAAACAATTCCTCCCTTACTAGATGAATATAATGATGATGAAGATGATGATGATGATGATGACGATGACAATGACAATGACAATGATGAGGACAATGAAAATAGTGACGATTTAATTGAAAATACTGGTTATGAGATAGATGATGATAATATTGATAATTCTAGCACTCCTGAATTATTTGTAGGGCAAACATTCGACAGTCGTTCAAAATTTAGAAGTTTTATAAGTAGTTTAGCAATTCAGCATAATTTTAGTTGTTCAGCCAGTGCTATGAATAATTCCTATGGAATTATATATAATTGTGATAAACAGAATTGTCATTGGAGAGTATATGCCAAATCCATAGGAAAAGGACAAATAGTTAAAGTTAGTACACTAGAAAGTCGTTATTCTTGCTTGAGTGGACTTACAACAGGACGTCATCGACTAGCTACCGCTGCATGGGTTAAGTCGTCATTGTAGTTTAAAACGCTCTAAAATTCCAAGCGGAAATGAATTGACAATTACGTACTTACCTCCTTCCACGGTACTATATCAAATTCTCCCCTGTAGATTGAAACATCCTTATGTAAATTATGATGAGGGTCCACTATATTTGTGGTCCATCACGTAGCAAGCGAAAAAATTCCAACATCACTGAAAATACTGGTTACAGGTCGGCCAATATAGAAATGCTCGTAGCACCATACCTAAGACATGAAAACATATGATATTTACAAAATGTATATCATCAAAACGAATTTAGCGAATTTTGGGATTAAATTTTTATTACCTGAACCAGGGTCATGCACCCACACAAATTTTTGGTACCATTTGATCTGGCAAATTCCGTCAAGCTAGCATATAAATATACTAAGGTAGCAGCTTCTCATGCATGACGTGTATGTTCTTTTAAATTGTCTAAAAATGGTAACAGTCGCACGTTTACTTTATTTTCCTGCCCGTCGGGAAATAGCATTGCCCAACACAAGCAGAGCAAATATGCTCTAGTACAATAAAGTATCTGCAAATATTAAAACTAACATATTAAAACTAACACACTATTGAAATTAACTAATAAATAAATCTTAACAATAATAATGTACCCTTAAATCATCGACCACGACTGGACCGTCGATAGTTTCATGTAGATCCATGAAATTACCCCGAAGCCAAGTTATATTGACAAAACTCTTTTCTCCTAAGTCCAATGGTGCATTAATGCCTAGATATCTCCGGATTATTTGAGATGAATTTAAAGTTGTATCAAAATATATAGGTTCACCTGTAATAGGTAATCCTAAAATATTTGCAACATCCCAAAGTGTGATTGTCATTTCACCAACGGGTAACTGAAAGGTGTTGCGTTGAGGCCACCATCACTCAGCGAGACTAAAAATGATATGTACATCGTGGACTAAAATTTGAATTTCATCTAGATATTGAAATCTAAATAAATGTAACAGCTCCTTTTGGCCAGCATTTAACTCCCATTTACGATATCCTCTCTGTATCCTCCAACTTCCATGCTCTCGTGTCCGAGCCTCGGGAGGATAATCATATAGCTACAAACAAATTATATTCTTACATTTATGTAAAATAAATAAATAATAATGCTAGTTATCATTTTTAAATTTACCTTCCCGTCAAAAACCAACGTAGATATATGAGTTTCTCGTTCTTATTTTATGGCTTCTGTAACCGGTCCTTCGGGAATAAGACCGTCATTTGGTTCAGCCATCTGTTACATTTTTAACAAAAACTATTATTATAGTTATTCATACATAGAAAATATAATTATAATATAAAAGACAAATACTTACTCTATAAAGAGGAGATCAAGATAGGGGAAGGAGGGAGTAATCTTCTGTGAAGTTAAAGGAGGAAGGAGTTGTGAAGAGGAGGGAAGGAGTTGTAAAGATGAGGGAAGGAGGTTCGGAATATATGAAGAAGAGGAAGGGGGAGTGGAGTGGTCTCCGAGGAGGGGAGGGGAGGGGAGTCTCCAACGTAGTGCCATACATCATGGCGCGTAGGAGAGAAAGGACCAGCCTCGGGAAGGGCCTGCCAGGTTGGATGGGACGGTGCGGGCGCTGGCCACGCCTTGTGGCGTGTAGTGGGGATGGGACAAGGCAGGGGGGATGGGATGGCTCGGTCGGTGGGCGGGAAATTCTCCATAGGACATGGCGTGTGCTTCTCCATGCTGGCCACGCCCACTGGCGTGTAGGGATAGGCGTGTAGGGGGATGGAGGATGGGACAAGGCAGGGGGGATTGGCTACGCCTACTGGCGTATAGGGGGGATTGGCCACGCCTCCTGGCGTGTAAGGGGATGGGGGATGGGACAAGGCAGGGGGGATGGGACGGCTTCGGGTGGGCGGGAAATTCTCCATGAAATTCTCCATGGGGCATGGCGTGTGCTTGGGCATGACGTGTGGCGTGTGGAGCATGGCTGCTGGGGCCCGTGGGTAGGTGGGCGGGTGGACGTCATGGGGCATGGCGTGTGCTGCGGCTTGCCATGGGGCATGTCGTGTGATGGGGGATGGGTTGCTCGCACAGTACACGCCACCAGTGATGTTGTTTCATTATCCCAATTGCAATTTTTCCAAACTTGTTACTTTTTTCACAATTTCGTTAAAATTCTTCACTCTATATGAAAATTTCTGTTTTATTTTTAACTACTCCTCCAACTAGCAGGTAAGAAAGTTGTTGCCAGCTATTTACCATCAACGAAAAAATTTAACACTTGCATGAATACTTCGAGCCAAGGGATTAATTGGAATTCCTGGCTTATACTTGAATGTTAGTTTTCTTTTTTTCTTTTTTTTAACTCATCACCATCTCAAGAACAATAAAGGATGCAATCTGATGAGGGTGGAACCATGAATTAATAGTCGGGGTGTATGTGGGGAGGGGGGAGTTAAGTATACCATGTTGGGTTTTTAGCCTTTAGTTTTGGTTTTTAGTCCCACATCGGCTAGAAAGGAATGTGTATCTCCATATATATGAGTCTTTGCTCTTTATGGAGATGCACATGTAGTGTACATGGGTGTGTGCCATGTGGGATTAATTATTAATGGTATAAAGGCTTAATCAACAATTAAGAGCTGTAAGCTTTTTGCTCTTGGAAATTTATTTCCATGGAGCTAAGCTCCGTAGGAGCTTAGCGACTCGGACTCGGACTCGGACTCGGGCTCGGGCTCGGACTCGGGCTCAAGGGCTCATGAGGCGTAATGTGGCGTTTTGTTGGCGCACTTTGCACTTAGCACGTCAGCATCGTCGCTAGGCACATAGTGCGCTTAAGTTGCGCTAGTTGCGCGAGCCACTTGTGCGACCACGTTGCGCAGCCCGTTACGTGAGCCCAGTTACGCTGGCCCAGTTACGCAGCCCAGTACGCAGCTCAGTACGCCCAGTACGCGTAGTATGCGCAGCGTACGCAGTGTGCGTAGAGTGCGCAGTATGCACAGCGTACGTAGTGTACGTAGAGTGCGTATGTGCGTATGGCTGGCTGCATATTAGAGCAGGAACGGTTGCAGCAGTTGCTGCACTTTCAGGAGTGGTTCAGCTACTACCCTGAAGTTCAGGCAACTGCTTGGCAACCGCCCCGTGGGCTATATATGCAGGTTCTCTCCTCTCTCTCAGTGTTGGAGAAATCAGAATTCCAGGAAGAAAACTCTAAGTGTTCTTTAACACAACAGAGTAGTGAGCGTGTTTTTTAATACAAACACTAGTACTTTTTAGTACGCGTGGGTTCTGTTACTTCAGAAACAGAGAGAGAAGAGTAGAGCCATTGCCAGAGGAGTTCGCCGTCTTCCGATGAGTCAGAAGAGCAAGAGTGTTCCAAGGTTTTCCGTCAACCTTGCTGGTTCCTGGAAGCTATTCGCAAAGGGCAAATAAAGCTTTGAGCAACGGTGATCATTCACCCCAGTAATTCCATCTCTCGCCTGTCACCCTTCTGTTGCCTTTAGCAGTTCTGTCAGTATCTTCTTTTTAGAAGGCACTACTGCCAGTTTGCTACGATCACGAAAATCTTTTTAGATTATTCGTGAATTACGATATCTTTTTAGATCTCGTAATTTGCAGAATCCTTCTGACTATTTTTGTTAGTATTATTAGGAATTGTGTATGCATGTGTGTATTAAATTGGTTAGTTAATGAATTATAATTAATTAGTTAATTAATTATTAAATATCATGTTGTATTATAAATTTCAGAATATAAATTGTATGATAATAAGTATATTTTACATACTTATTATTGTAAAATTATTATTCATAATTATTGGTACTAGTTAGCTAGTTTTAATAAAATACTATTGATTGTTGGTTAATTAGCAATTAATCAATTTAGTAAATTGTTAATTAGTGACTAATTAGAAATCATGCTTGTCTAGGATTATTTGCTTCTCGGGACTCGAACTCTACATCGGACCCGGAAACTCAGTTGCTGGACACAGGCAAGTACACCTTACTTGATTGTATATTTTTGCAGTTAGTTTATATTACCTAGTTACTTCTCAGTTGTGTGCACGCGTCTCGTAGTAGTGGACTTATCCCGTGTATTGTGAAGGTATGTGGTACCTTCTAGCCGGACACCGTATCATACACGATCACTATATGAGTGAGTTGAGTGCATGGATTTGTGTGTCGACTGATCATTGACACGTGAGTTCGCGTCTGGTCTAGTGGTTGGTACAGGTCTACTTATATATACTATGACGTCTTGCATCTCTCGAATAATCTAAAGGGCGAATAAAGCTTTGAGCAACGGTGATCATTCACCCCAGCAATTCCATCTCTCGCCTGTCACCCTTCTGTTGCCTTTAGCAGTTCTGTCAGTATCTTCTTTTTAGAAGGCACTACTGCCAGTTTGCTACGATCACGAAAATCTCTTTAGATTATTCGTGAATTACGATATCTTTTTAGATCTCGTAATTTACAGAATCCTTCTGGATCTCTGTTGCAAAACCTTCTTTAAGGAATTGCATTTGAAACATTGTCTTTACAACTATTTCAGTTTCTGTATTTTCCATCGAAAAGCGTGCCCCGGCGTTCCCGCATTAACAATCTCAAAGCTATATTGCTACGATGGAAAATATTAATTCTTCTCTCCTAAACACTGACTTCTGTAAGTTAGAGAAGTTTGATGGAGAGCATTATCAAGTCTGGAAGAGGAAGGTTTATCTCACTCTTCAACTTAGAGACGTTGATCACGTACTACTTGAAGAGGAACCTACTGTTCCAGATACTGGGTCTGCTGCCGCAATCTCTGCGGCTACTAAACTTCAGGCCAAGTGGAGAAGGGAAAATAGCATTTGCAGGTTGCTTATCCTGAATGCTATGGAGGATTCTCTAGCAGAATCCTACAGTAAGAAACCAATTGCCAGAGACATATGGGAGTCTCTGGAAAAACTGTACGAAGAAGACAAGAACAGGAGCAAAATATTTGTGGTTGAAAAATATCACAAATGGCTCTTTGAGGACGAGAAGTCCATGCTGCCGCAGGTCAAAGAATTTCTGAAGTTGCGACAGAAATTGGAAGACGAGGCTATGCCCCTCCCCGACAAGTTTGTTGTTGGAGGGATTGTCTCAAAGCTCCCCGCTGGGTGGAGCAAGTTCTATGCAAACATGCATAGGAAGAAGTTGGAGATCACCCTTGAAGATCTCCTACAGGAAATCTATGTTGAGGACCAGATGCGGGCTCAACTGAAGGTGGACACATTGTCCAAGCAATTGGCTAACGCCAATCTGGTTCAGACCAAGGAACCAAAGGGAAAAGGAAAGCGTGTAGATTTCCAGAAGAAGAAGAAGAACCCTAACAACTTGAATGTTAAGGAAACTTCTTTCAAGTCAAAGAAATCTAAGACAAAGATGCCTTGTTTCAAGTGTGGCCAGTTGGGCCATTTCAAAAGTGAATGCACAGCACCGGCCAAGAAATCAGAGCAAGGTGAGCCTAGCAAAGTCTCAATGATTACTGATGTAATTGCTATGATTGGACAGGTTGATGCTGTAGGATCTGATTCAGACTGGTGGGTAGATACATGAGCCACCTGCCATGTCTGCTCCAGTAAGGAGTGGTTCACCACCTACACACCCACTTCTGAAGCGGTTGTGATTGCGAACCAAGCACAAGCTGAAGTGCTCGGGATCGGGACGGTAGTGTTGAAGCTGACTTCGGAGAAGTCTCTGACGCTTCAAGACGTAAAGCACGTACCTGCTATCGCCAAGAACCTGGTCTCGGGAGGCCTACTCTGCAATGCAGGCCTCAGGATGGACATCAATGCTGGCTAGATGGTGATGTCTATCAAGGAAATATATTTCGGAAAAGCTTTTTATACCGAAGAAATGTTCAAGATTCAGCTTGTAAATCAGTCCAATGTAATTAATGTAATTAATGAAATCACTCTTTCTGCTTATACTCTTGAGTTGTGGCATAATAGGCTAGGACATGTTCATTGTAAACGAATAAACAGAATGTCTAGTCTAGGACTTATCTCCAAGTGTGGGGGTAAGGTAGAGAAATGTGAAGTTTGTGCTCAAACGAAGATCACAAGGAAACCCTTTCCTCGGGTTAATCAAAGTACAGATCTTCTGGAGTTGGTACACTCAGATATCTGTGACTTCAAACAGTTCTCTATAAAGGCCAGGATGAAGTATTTCATAACCTTCATCGACGGCTTCTCAAAGTATGCGTTCGTCTACTTGCTGAAGGCTAAAGACGAAGCATTCGAGAAGTTCAAGGAGTTCAGAGCCGAAGCTGAGCGGCAGACTGGACAACAACTCAAAAGGATAAGAAGTGATCGAGGTGGGGAGTACAGGTCTCATGAATTTGCATCGTTCTGTAAGGAACATGGAATTGTCAATGAGACTACGGCTCCATACTCTCCTCAATCAAACGGAGTAGCTGAGAGGAAGAACAGGACGTTGACAGAAATAATAAATTCAATGTTGTTGACTGCTGGCCTTCCTAAGTGCTACTGGGGAGAAGCTGCATTGACGGCCACTTATATTCTAAATAGAGTGCCTCATGCAACTTCAGACGTTACTCTTCATGAACTCTGGTTCAAGGTCAGACCTAACTTGAATGTCATTCGAGTGTGGGGGTGTCTGGCGTATGTCAAGCTTCCAGATCTAAAGATTCAGAAACTTGGGACAAGGACTACAAAGACGATCTTCTTGGGGTATGCCGAGAAGAGTGATGCTCGGAAATTTTTTGATATTGAGTCAAATCATATCATTGAATCTCGCGATGCAGAATATTTTGAAGATAAGTTTGCAAGGCACAAGAATATTGTTCTTCCGGATGTTCCGGAGAATAATGAGGGTGCACAAGAAACTGAAGTCTTCAATGAAGATGTGGTCCAAGAAGATGCTGTTGTTGAAACAACGGTTGAACCAGAACAAGCTGAGCCGTCAGCTAAGCGTGTGAGGAGGCCGAAGAACTTCGGAAGTGACTTTGTCACCTATCATGTGGAAGCAGATCCGCTTACCTATGATGAGGCGATGAAGACCAGAGATGCGGTTTTCTGGAAGGAGGCGATTGACAATGAAATTGATTCCATCACCTCAAATAACACTTGGGTGTTGGTTGATCTTCCTGAAGGAGCGAAACCCATCGGATGCAAATGGATCTTCAAGAAGAAGATGAAAGCAGACGGAACTATTGACAAGTTCAAGGCTAGGTTGGTAGCCAAGGGATTTTCTCAGAAGCAGGGGATTGACTATTTTGACACGTATGCTCCAGTAGCCCGGATGACCACCATCAGAATGTTGATTGCTCTCGCAGCAATACATAAGATGGTGATACATCAGATGGATGTGAATACGGCTTTCCTAAATGGCGAGCTGACCGAAGAGATTTACATGCAACAGCCAGAGGGATTTGTCATCAGGGGTCTTGAAGACAAAGTCTGCAAGTTGGTGAAATCTTTGTACGGTCTTAAACAGGCTCCCAAGATGTGGCATGAGAAATTTGACAAAGTTATAAGGTCAAATGGCTACATGGTCAGCGATACGGACAAGTGTGTTTACACGAAGTTCGCTGATGGAAGAGGTGTGATCGTTTGTCTGTACGTGGACGACATGCTTATCCTAGGTACGGATATTACATGTGTCACGGAGACAAAGAAATTCATCTCAAGCAAGTTCAGTATGAAGGACTTGGGGGAAGCTGATGTGATCTTAGGGATCAAGATCATCCGGACAGACACTGGACTAGCGCTGTCACAGTCTCATTATATTGAGAAAATGATCACTCATTATGGGTATCGGGATCTTCCAGGGATCGATACGCCCTACAGGTGTGATCTGAAGCTGAAGCCTAATTCAGGGGAAAGCGTCAGGCAGCTGGAGTATGCAAGCGTAATCGGGAGTTTGATGTATGCTACTACTGCCACAAGGCCTGACATAGCTTTCGCCGTGGGAATGCTGAGTCATTTTACGAGCAATCCAGGTGTTGAACACTGGAAAGCTGTGGAACGGGTTATGAGATATCTCAAGAAGACTCAGACATATGCACTGTACTACAGCGGAGATCCGTCGGTAGTGGAAGGCTTCAGTGATGCCAGTTGGTGCTCAGAGGTGGAGAGCGAGAGGTCCACAGGTGGATACATTTTCACAATGGGTGGAGCTGCTATATCGTGGAAGTCGAAGAAGCGGACTATGCTCTCGCGGTCATCCATGGAATCTGAGTTCTTTGCACTTGATACCACAGCCGAGGAAGCAGAATGGCTTCGGGAGCTCATGTATGATCTTCCAATGGTTGGGACGCAAATACCGGCGATACCGATATACTGCGACAACCAGGCGACTGCGACGGTGGCATCAAATGACCTTTTCAACGGGAAGAAGAGGACTGTGCGGTTGAAGCACAGGGCAGTACACGATCTTATCAAGAGAGGTGTTATTGCAGTAATTAATGTTCGGAGTCAGGAGAACCTGGCGGATCCGTTCACCAAGGGCCTCAAGCGCCAGCTGGTTGATGACAGCTTGTAAAATGGGCTTGAAGGCATTCTGATATTGTATTATTGTATTCCTACCATAAAGTTTTATGCTATTAGTTCAAAGATTTATCTACTAGGCATCTAGCTTTTGGTTCAAGGAAGGACCACTAATTGGAAGAATATCAGGAACGGTGGGTACATGTTCTATTGGACATGGAGAGGTTACGGACCTATAACCACTGTTGTCTACTGTTGTTTTCTGCAGAAAACAGGTCCTGTAGGAGGTTGGCTTAAATGCCTTAATGAGTTCTCAGGCATTTGGAATGTCTGGTATGCTTTACAGGAAGCATGGTAGCACAGCACTACAAGGAGTGTGACTCCATGCTATGTGTGGCGGTGACTCCACCATGAGGTTCTCGAATGAGGTAAAGCCTCGACTATGTTAGCCAAGTCACAGCGGCATAGCACCGCAAATAGGCAGTTGGCCTAATGCTGTATATTGAATTAAAGAGGGATGTAGTCAGCACTACAAAGAGGAGGTGTTCCTCATGTTACGGGTGGCACGACACCACAATGAGGTAAACCCGGCTAGGGATAAAGCCTCGGCCATGCAAGCCATGTCGTAGCGGCGTAACACCGCACAGAAGCGTAAGGCTTCATGCTGGGTAGTTTGGCACTACAAAGGGGCTAGACCTCATGCTACGGGTAGTATGACACTACGATGAGGTTTCCAGTGATTCGGGGTAAGGTCCTCGGCTTAAGGCTATGTCATAGCGGCGTAGCACCGCAAAGGAAGCGTTGGACGCTTCATGCCATGTCTCTTTAATAAAGAACTCACCTATAGTGTATAGACAAAGAGATATCAGGCCGTCTCTTGAGGGTAAACTTGTAGACGCCCAATATTATACACTGAAACCAGGCTGGCACACGGCCTTAAATGTGCAGCCAGAAGCACATGTAACTACATTATGTGAGTGGAAAGAATTTCAGCTATGATGCAGAATTCAAGGCTTAGTCCATTCTTGTATTATAGTTTGATTTTTGACTCACGTGGGAAGATTCAAGTCTTAAGTGGCATCTATCCTAAAAGCATAATGGACAGTTACTGTGGGGAACACTCGTACTCATATATATAGAGATGTGTGGGGGATTGTTGGGTTTTTAGCCTTTAGTTTTGGTTTTTAGTCCCACATCGGCTAGAAAGGAATGTGTATCTCCATATATATGAGTCTTTGCTCTTTATGGAGATGCACATGTAGTGCACATGGGTGTGTGCCATGTGGGATTAATTATTAATGGTATAAAGGCTTAATCAACAATTAAGAAGCTGTAAGCTTTTTGCTCTTGGAAATTTATTTCCATGGAGCTAAGCTCCGTAGGAGCTTAGCGACTCGGACTCGGACTCGGACTCGGGCTCGGGCTCGGACTCGGGCTCAAGGGCTCATGAGGCATAATGTGGCATTTTGTTGGCGCACTTTGCACTTAGCACGTCAGCATCGTCGCTAGGCGCATAGTGCGCTTAAGTTGCGCTCGTTGCACGAGCCACTTGCGCGACCACGTTGTGCAGCCCATTACGCGAGCCCAGTTACGCTGGCCCAGTTACGCAGCCCAGTACGCAGCTCAGTACACCCAGTACGCGCAGTGTGCGCAGCGTACGCAGCGTGCGTAGAGTGCGCAGTATGCGCAGCGTACGCAGTGTGCGTAGAGTGCGTATGTGCGTATGGCTGGCTGCATATTAGAGTGGGAACGGTTGCAGCAGTTGCTGCACTTTCAGGAGTGGTTCAGCCACTACCCTGAAGTTCAGGCAACTGCTTGGCAACCGCCCCGTGGGCTATATATGCAGGTTCTCTCCTCTCTCTCAGTGTTGGAGAAATCAGAATTCCAGGTAGAAAACTCTAAGTGTTCTTTAACACAACAGAGTAGTGAGCGTGTTTTTTAACACAAACACTAGTACTTTTTAGTACGCGTGGGTTCTGTTACTTCAGAAACAGAGAGAGAAGAGTAGAGCCATTGCCAGAGGAGTTCGCCGTCTTCCGAGGAGTCAGAAGAGCATGAGTGTTCCAAGGTTTTCCGTCAACCTTGCTGGTTCCTGGAAGCTGTTCGCAAAGGGCGAATAAAGCTTTGAGCAACGGTGATCATTCACCCCAGCAATTCCATCTCTCGCCTGTCACCCTTCTGTTGCCTTTAGCAGTTCTGTCAGTATTTTCTTTTTAGAAGGCACTACTGCCAGTTTGCTACGATCACGAAAATCTCTTTAGATTATTCGTGAATTACTATATCTTTTTAGATCTCGTAATTTGCAGAATCCTTCTGGATCTCTGTTGCAAAACCTTCTTTAAGGAATTGCATTTGAAACATTGTCTTTACAACTGTTTCAGTTTCTGTATTTTCCATCGAAAAGCATGTCCCGGCGTTCCCGCATTAACATACCATAATAACTATCCAATTCTATTGGAAAAGTGAATGTATATTTGTAATAATAATAATTATTATTATTATTATTATTTTTATCGACGAATCTACGGTAACAAATCTATAAAAAGATGTAATCTATTTATTGGAAAGATGTGTCATTTCTATTATATCTTTTTATTTTTATAAAAGCATAAGTATTTGAATAATTCAATCACTCAATCAATTCATCCATCTAGCATTAAGTCTAAAAGAGCGAGAGAGACAACCAACATTGCTTCGACGAGTTCCTACGATGTGAAGTGCCGCTACCGAAGGAGAAAAACCGTTGTATCCTGGGAGACTAATCGTCACTAAAATCATAAACACCAGTACGGAACGAATATTGTCTTAAGGACATTGAACTAAGTTCAAGTCTCGGTCTCGATTAGATTATTACGTTATATTTTATTTTCAGAGTTTATAGAGAGAGTTGTGAATTCCTTACTAACAATCTTAAGACAATATTCTATCTTTTCAATACTATGTATTAGGTTGGAAAATATTATATGCTCACTGTCTGCTGCCTTGGTTTTTAATTCAGACATATTAGTTCACATTTATAGATTCCCTCTCCGTCGGTACAACTTTAATTGGCTCACTATTTCGATACAGCAGAAAAGCTGTATGAAGTGCACATATGTCTCAAGTCTATGCACCAGTGGTAATTAAGAGTGAACATGCATGTCTGTCCTTTTCATTCATTTCATGTTAATACTCTTTTAGTGCTTTGTTTACTTTGAATTATTTTTAAAGAAAGTCATTCCAGTAAAGTAGAATGATGGTTTGAAATTTTTTTTAAACTTTTTTGTAAGTTTTATATACTCTGATTTTGGTTCACATTGTCAAACAACTTTAGAGCATTCAGATTTCTATATTAGACAAATAAATGTTTCTGAATGTACCTCTGAAGTGTTCTATTGAAGGTAAATTTGTTTAAAGTTTTTGGTTTATAATTTTTGTACTTTCAAACTACATAATATTTGGAACTAATTGAACGTCCACTTCAGAGTATAACAAGTTATGTTGTTGTCTTGATTTACAACAGTCATTTCAATATCAGATAATAATTAATTTATGTTTTTTTATCTATTGTTTTAATTTCTAATATTGGTTCTTAGTTGTTCACATAAATAGAACATAAGAGAACACGTCACAATTCTAAATTTTATTTCTTCTTTTCACTTACTGGTCTGTACTACTATATTGTAACAGACAAAATAGCTACAGTTGAGATCACTGTAATGATAACTTATGCTCATGTTGGAGCTTTTCTCTTGACATGTAGAGAGAGCTTGATCTCAATACATGCCTAGTATTATTTAGTCCCACATTGAAAAAGCACCATGAAGTGTATCTCAATATATACTTGGTGTGTTGTCGAGATATGCACATGAGGTGGTGACCCTAAGGAGGGAACCATGTGGGTGTTTTCACTAGGAGGTAAGGTTAAGACTCCATGTTAAAGCATTAATGCTTTTTACTCTTGGGAATTAATTTCCATTGGAGCTAAGCCTCATAGGGGCTTAGTGACTCGGACTCGGGCTCATGAGGCGTAATGTGACATTTTGTTGGCGTACTTTGTGCATAGTGCGCTTAAGTTGCGCTCGTTGCGCGAGCATCTGTGCAGCCGATTGCGCGTCCGTTCGCGTGGTCCGATCACGCGGCCAGATGGCGCGACTAATTGGCACTGCCCAGTGGCGCGCCCAGTTGGCACTTCCAGTTGGCGCGCAGTTGGCGCGCAGTTGGCACGTAGTGCGCGTGCGCGTAGTTGCCGTAACGGTGCGCGATTGCACGCATTGTGCGCTGTTTGCGCGCGTTGTGCGCTGTTAGCGCGCGTTATGCGCTAATTGGCGTGCGCTGTGCCCAGTTGGCTCAATCATGTCCGTGCACGATTTGAACGGTTATGGAACGTTCGAAGCGGTTTTTTCCACGTTCTGAACGTTCTGCATACCAAGCAGCTACTAGGCGCACCTATATAAAGTCCCTCTCTTCTCTCTCAGTGATAGTATTAAGTATCAGAAATTTTCTTACGAAATTCTCTAAGTTCAGAGCAGAGAAGAGAGGTACTTTGTGAGCAGAGTTTCGCGCCATCCGAGGAGTCAAAAGAGCGGAGTGTTCTGAAGTTCTCCGTCGAACTTGCTTGTTCCTGAAAGCTGTTCGTGTGGGACGAATCAAGCTTTGAGCGTCGGTGATCATTCACCCCAGCAGGCCATTTTACCATTTCTGTTCATTCACTTTTATCCCATTCTAAACGAGAACGTTTCTGATCTAATCAGAAAATGAATTCTACGAAGTGGACTTTCGCTGCTGCTGCTACGAATTCTATTATGCCTTCTTCGAAGTGACACATTAGTGTTCGTTTTCTAAGAATCCTCCGGGATCTCTGTCATATAACTTCTTCGAAGTGTTGCATAATTTCAATTTTCCATCGAAAATTATGCCCCGAGACTAACAATCTCAAAGCTTGATTTTACAAGAAGGAAAACTTTCAGGCTTCACTCATCAATCCTAACTTCAACAAGTTAGAGCAATTTGATGGAGAGCACTATCAAGTCTGGAAAAGGAAGGTTAGCCTCAATCTTCAACTTTCTGAAGTTGACCACGTGCTAACCGAGGAAGAACCGACTATTCTAGAAACTGGGTCTGCAACCGCTATTACTGCTGCTACTAAAAGTCAGACCAAATGGAGAAGGGATAATAGCCTCTGTAGGCTTCTTATTCTAAATGCTATGGAGAACACCCTAGCAGAATCATATTCTAAGAAGACTATTGCCAGAGATATGGGAGTCTCTGGAAAAACTGTACGAAGATTACAAGAACATGAGCAAGATATTTATTGTTGAAAAATATCATAAATGGCTCTTTGAAGACGAGAAGACTATGCTACCACAGGCGAAGGAGTTCCTGAAGATGCGACAGAAGTTGGAAGATGAGGGGATGTGTCACGACCCGTTAACCAAATTGTTGGGCCGGGCCGAGCCATGTCCAGCCTACGCTTGGTCAAAGCGTAGTAAGCTGTTCTAAGAATAGACAATAAAGAATCTAAGCAGCTAACAGTTCTAAAACCATATTTAAAGTTCATCACAACACAGCATCTATAAGCGAAGGTAAATAAGCACAGACTTAATAATACATAACCAAAGTATCTAACTGGAGACAAAGTCCAGTATCCAAATATAAGTACAGACAAGGTCTAAGTCCCAAAACACAAGAAAGATAACTAAGCAAGGTTCTCCGCTGGGGCCTCTACTGGAGCAAAGGCCAGGTCCTCAAAATCAGTATCATAATATGTAACACATAGCATTTCATCCTCGAAAGTGAACCTACAACGTTATCCTGTCAGGACGGGAGCAAGTACAACCTCTACAACTAAAATACTGAACATTAATGAAAGAGATGTACAACAAGAATCATGGTGTGATAAGTCTATAAAACAGAAAATACTGGAAACATGGTCTCATGGTACAATTGGGATCACAGTATCATAGTAACACAGGAATCATGGCATCTATCTCATGCCGTATCACAATCATGTCATATTATAATCTATCATGGCAAGGATACATATGTCATATAGACAGATGTATATATAATGTTTAAAACTGGAGCAGGTACGTGATCGGTCAAGAGGTGCTGAGGGTGGAGTGCCACCAGTAAGAACAATATGTACTTCCGTACATGCCTAAATGTACACACGTACAAGTGCCTCGGGATATTGGCCTCTGGCAAGGTCTACATGCATAATGTCGGCCCTACACGGCTCAAGGTCGTAGCGTGGGGCTATGATCACGTACTCAGCTATCAGTTTCTCCATAACCCATATTCTAACATGTGAGAGATACGAGAACAGTAAAACATGTGGGTAATACTGGGAGCAGTATAAGCATGGCAGGTACTGGGAGCAGTACAAAACATGTGAATACTCAGAGCCGTATAAAGCATAGTGAAATATGTGCTGAGAACCAGTAAGAAGCATGTGAAGATATGATAACTGTCCTAAGCATGGTAGGGACCAATTTAATGTAACATGTGAAGATTTAACTTGCAGTTATTCAGAAAGCAGTATTTTAACAGGGTTAATACATGTTCTAGCATTAAAAGACAGTAAATGAGTGTGTAGATGTACTTGCCTCGAGCAAAGCAAGAATACTAGTACGAAGATATAGATGTCCGGTGTCCTGTCAATAATGATATACAAACTCAGTTCTAAGCTATGTTCAATAATACACTAGTGGTGTGACACGACTCCTGACTGGATACTAGCCAAGTGGGGACCTAGCATAAAAGTCTAATGTGGAGTGCCACTATACACAAACTAACTTCCTAGGATCTATACACTAGTGTAGGGGGTGGTCCAATACTACAATAACTCAAAAGAACACAAAACATTACAAGTCATAATTATTCAATAATTAAATCAAACTGTACACTAAGTTCCAACAATTTTAGAGATAGACAAAAAGCTAAATTATATATAAAATAAAGTACCAAAATGATCCTTGTTAATTATAGAAATTTATACTAATTTTTTTGGAATTTATAAACCTTCATAAATATTTATTAAAAATCAGCAAACGTAAATATACTGAAAATGAGTTCTGTTTTCCCATTTTTATAAAATACCAAAAGTACTTATTAAATACTGGAATTTTTTTTAATAAATTATCTAAATTAACATAGTATTTAAATACAATTTTTCCCAGATTTTTACAGCAATTAAAATATATATATAAATTCAAAACCAGAAAGTAACAATTTATGGAAAAATAATTAATTAGAAATTAAGGATGATACATAAACAAAATCGACAGATGTTGTCGGATGATAAAATAAATATCACCAACGTGTCCAGAACGGTCAAATCAGCTAGGATAGCCTACCCATAAGTCCAATTTAGACACAGGGGCAAAACGGTAATTTCGGGTCAAAATGATGTCCGCCGTTGGACACACTTTGTACCGAAAAATGTGTCAGAATAGAAGTCTACAAAACCTAGCAAATTATATGTCCACGAATCCAGAATGACGATACGAACCCAACGGTATATCCGGAATGGAATTACGATGTGCCGATCTCAAAATGATACGTTGACGCGGACATTTGGTATCCGGTTTGTACAGAAATGCGTGCCGGAGCAAATGTCTTCAAAACTCAGCAAATTATATGTCAACGAGTCCAGAATGACGATACGAACTCAACGGTATATCCGGAATTGGATTCCGATGAGCCGATCTCAAAGTGACCCGTTGACTCAAAAAGTGGGACCCACTTTGCACCGAAATACGTGCCAGAGCCCACGTTCTCCAAATTAAGCAAACTTTATATGAAAACATGCCAGAACGACGCCACGAGTCTACTGGTGGTGTCAGAAATTGAATTCAGAGTACCGGGTTCAAAAATGAAATTTAACAAGTGCAAATTAAAGAATTCGGACGGCCAACTTTGGCGTCGAATTCGACCAACCGAACGTGCTTAAAATGAATCGAAATCTAAAGGAGACAGGAAGATGGTTATACCAGCTATGCACAGGAACTGATAGCGCGTCAACCGGAGCTGCGACGGCGAAGTTCCGAGCTGACGAAGTCGGCTCCACGAAATTGTCCAAAAATAGTTCAATTTAAAACGTCAACTTGGTGGCCAGTTTTGAGGTATCAAACGACAAAATTAACGGACGAAAATTGACAGGATGAAGATGGATATACCGAGATTGCGACGGAGCAAAAAGTTTGTCGATCCAACGGTCGGCTCTCCCAGAAAATCCGCACGAAGTCGCTGCGACGGAGCGCCATTTCCGAGTTCAAAACTCGCGCGCGCCGACAGGATTCCGTTCAAAACGCACGAATAGCCTATTCGGCGCGTCGAGGAGGAGCGTGGTGGTGCAGGGGGGTTCGCCGGAGGGTCGTCGGGTTGTGGGGAGCTCGCGGGGGCGACGGGCCGGCCACGTGGTGGCGCACGGCCACGCGGTGGCGCGCGTATGCGCGCACGCGTATGCGCACTGCGGCTGCTGCCGCTGCTGTGCAGCGCATGTGCGGCTGCTGCGGCGGCGTGCGGCGGTGCGTCGCCGAGGCACGGCGGGGGGGGCTGTGCGGTGGTGGAAGTGGTGGAGGTAGGAGTGGTTCTGGTGATGAAGATGATGAAGAAGAGGAGGAGAAGAAGATGGAGGTGGTGGTGCATGGTGGTGGTGATGTGTTAGGGAGGAGGAGAAGTCGGGGAGGAGGAGATGGTGTTGCTCATGGTGGTGGTGATGCTCGGCTAGGTGGAGGGGCTGTCGGCTGTGGTGAGGGTGGTGGTGTGTTGTGTGTGTGTTGTTTATAGGAGAGTGGGGGAAAGAGATTAATATTTTGTGTGTGTGTATATAAAGTGAGAGAGAGAGTGAGATATTATAGAGAGAGAGGAAGGGAAGTCGGCCACAAGAAAGGGGGGGTGCTCCTGCTGTGAGGTGGAGGTAAGGGGGTGTGAGTGTGTTTGGAGAGAGAAAGAGAGTGAGAGAGATTTATGTTTATATATAATATACATATATGTAGGAATATATATATATATATATATATAAAAAGAGAGATAGAGAGAGAAAAGTATAGAGAGAGGGGGGATGTTCGGCTGGCTGGCATGGTGATGGGGGAGGGTTTGAGGTGGTGTGTAGTGAAGAGAGAGAAATGGAGGTATTTATTTATATATATATATATATATATATATATATATATATATATATATATATATATATATATATATATATGTGTGTGTGTGTGTGTATATATATACATATATATATATATATATATATATACAAGAAATAAAAATGAGATATTTGTAAAAATAGAGAGAGAAAGAGATATTTTTCAAAATAGGAAAAAGGGGAAAATTAAGTGGGGTACTTGGACAGTCATGAGAGGACAACGTGGAGCTGGGGTTCGGGTTCGGTCGAGCCGGGTCGGGTCAAAATCGGACAGAGTGCAATAATTGAAATTAAATACGTATTTATAATCACGGGAAAATAAATAATATACGGGGACTCCAATAAATGGGACACAAGCGTCATGCGGGTAGTAGGCTTCATGTGGACCATGTCCGTACTTTGGGTCGACTAGGTTGGATCGATGTCGGGTCCCAAAATTAAATTGGAAAATAAATCAGGTTTCACGGTAGAAAATAAATCGGCCTAAATTGACCCGGAAGTTGTGCGAAGAAAATGGAGCACAAAATAAAGTGTCTGAGTGGGACACGAAGGTCATGGGTGGAGAACGTCTCGAGTAGATCATTTATGAGAAGTTGGTTCTGAGAAAACGACTGGTCTGGTGCTCCTAAATTAAAAGTCACAATGACGTACAAACGAAGATCAAAAATAAAAGTGGGAATAATATTCAACGATTAATTGGTCTAAGTTGACCCGAACTTGCGCGATACAAAAAAAGCACAAGGGAACGAATTCAAGTGGGACAAGATATATCAAAACGAAGATAATCTTGTCTACTTCAAAACTCGTGAAGAGAGTTTACAGAGATTGGTATCCCTGACGCTCCAGAAATCAAAATCATGGAAAGGTACATTAATGATCGAAACAATTAAATAAATAAAATATTTATCGATAATAATTCATTTAGAAAAATTTAAAACAGCCCTGAAATTCAGGGGGCTTACATCCTACCCACCTTACAAAAATTTTGTCCTCGAAATTAAAAATCATCCAATAGGTCAAACTATAACATGTAGCTACTCTAGCTACGATTCTCAATCTGCTACCCTTGTAATCATCTCTTCTGTTTCTCCTTACAATCTTTTTGGTTCAGGTTCAACAAAGTCCTTCTATCATAAACTACGTCATATATCCTTTAGAATCTTCCATACTAACATGAAACCTTTATGTATACCCTAAACTATATATAGGTCATTCTCTGGACATGTCTATAAGCCTAAAATGCTTAATCATCAACCATATTTTCAACCTCAATTGTAAATACTGGATTTCCTTATCATATCCTAAGTATCCTTATTTCATCAATCCACAGTTCCTTGGCATCATTTATCGTCAATCCTTTCCTACAGTTTCTCCTTGAAATCATACGTTCAATTCTTATCCTTGGCGTAGAGCCTTTTTCTTTTTACTCAACAAGTCCTCCAAATACAAATCCTCGATTTCAAAACTCCCGATTTATTAATTACCAATGTACATATGTCTTTGCCTCGTTCCATGTCTTTTTAACTGATATTTTTTCGATCTTGTACGCAATATCATATCTCATTCTAACTTATTCTATATCAATCCACATATCGATCTACCCTCTAATCACATGTAATTAGCTATAGATAACCAACCAAAATTCTACAAATGCTAAATCCTCAATTTGTAAATACATGATTCGGATCCTCATTCTGTAGTCACAACAATATACTATCTCATTTCTCCATCTTAGATACCCTATCATCAAGTCATACTATCAATACAATTGTTCTTAATGGTTTCCAAGTCTACTACAGTCAGTCACCCATACTTGTCCCATAATCTTAATCTAACCAATACCTAGGAAAAGTACTTATCACAATCACACCATACATTTATAGTTATACTACAGGATCAGTCAACAAGGTTTGGCTATTTCAGTCGTCTATCAAGTAGAAGGTAACAAGGCCTAAGACTGGGTCAAGCAATCCATAACAATGTCCAAACAAGTTAAAGGGTCAAGCAAGACAGGAAAGTTTATCGAAAAATCTTCAAGAATGGTACGAAGACAACGGGATACATAACGAGAAGAATTACCCAAGAGGTTAACGAAGAAGAGTTTAGTCAAGTCATAGGAAAAATGGAACATAAAAATAATTATGTCCAAAAAGAAATCATGAAGGCAACCCTGTTGGAGAATCCTAGAGAACCTGTAATCCTAGTTGTAGATGTAGATAGGACAGAGTTAATCAAGACTGGAAAGAATGATAATAAGAATTTATTCTTGCTCATTCGGTCATAACAAAGTGAACCAAGTTGAGATATGATCTGATAACCATACACGTCTTCCTGAAATCATGTTGCCAGAATTTTCGTCCCACCAGTAAGCTTATATGCAATAAACAAGGGAGTCCATAACTAAGGTATACACCCTATAGTCATATCATCTAGATTCCTTACCACGCCAACCGGTATGGCTGCAAGAAAATCTAAATTCTATGAATATGATAGCATATCCAAAATCAGGCTCTATGTTTTTGTCATACCAGCTAATATGGCTGCGATAAATTCTAAACTCCAACTAAAGCAGACGTTTACCTTATTAGGATATATCATAATTCAATCCACAAAATTTATCACGATGCAAGATCAAAGTCAACAACGAAAATCAGAAATTAATTCAACAACGAATTTTGAGGAGAGCAAATAAAACAGGTGAAAACAGATTTCTAGATAAGATTAGAGTGAATCCTCAAGGGTCATCCCAAGGGTACAAACTTGGTCTAAATTGACCCACTGAAATACAAACAAGAGGCTAATTATAGCTAACGGTCCTATGCTGTGACGAGTTCTCCTATGTTGCAATCCTAGTTATCCTCTAGGTGTTCTAAATATTTATCCCTAGTGTTAACAAGTTGTTCTAGATCCTAATTGCAGGCATGCTTGGTACAATAACGTAACCAAACCACTTAAGTCGAGATCTGTATGGGCCGTCAAAAAAATATGTCACGACCCGTTACCCAAATTGTTGGGCCGGGCCGGGCCATATCCAGCCTACGCTTGGTCAAAGCGTAGTAAGCTGTTCTAAGAATAGACAATAAAGAATCTAAGCAGCTAACAGTTCTAAAACCATATTTAAAGTTCATCACAACACAGCATCTATAAGCGAAGGTAAATAAGCACAGACTTAATAATACATAACCAAAGTATCTAACTGGAGACAAAGTCCAGTATCCAAATATAAGTACAGACAAAGTCTAAGTCCCAAAACACAAGAAAGATAACTAAGCAAGGTTCCCCGCTGGGACCTCTACTGGAGCAAAGGCCAGGTTCTCAAAATCAGTGTCATAATATGTAACACATAGCATTTCATCCTCGAAAAGTGAACCTACAACGTTATCCTGTCAGGACGGGAGCAAGTACAACCTCTACAACTAAAATACTGAACATTAATGAAAGAGATGTACAACAAGAATCATGGTGTGATAAGTCTATAAAACAGAAAATACTGGAAACATGGTCTCATGGTACAACTGGGATCACAGTATCATAGTAACACAGGAATCATGGCATCTATCTCATGCCGTATCACAATCATGTCATATCATAATCTATCATGGCAAGGATACATATGTCATATAGACAGATGTATATATAATGTTTAAAACTGGAGCAGGTACGTGATCGGTCAAGAGGTGCTGAGGGTGGAGTGCCACCAGTAAGAACAATATGTACTTTCGTACATGCCTAAATGTACACACGTACAAGTGCCTCGGGATATTGGCCTCTGGCAAGGTCTACATGCATAATGTCGGCCCTACACGGCTCAAGGTCGTAGCGTGGGGCTATGATCACGTACTCAGCTATCAGTTTCCCCATAACCCATATTTTAACATGTGAGAGATACGAGAACAGTAAAACATATGGGAAATACTGGGAGCAGTATAAGCATGGCAGGTACTGGGAGCAGTACAAAACATGTGAATACTCAGAGCCGTATAAAGCATAGTGAAATATGTGCTGAGAACCAGTAAGAAGCATGTGAAGATATGATAACTGTCCTAAGCATGGTAGGGACCAATTTAATGTAACATGTGAAGATTTAACTTACAGTTATTCAGAAAGCAGTATTTTAACAGGGTTAATACATGTTCTAGCATTAAAAGACAGTAAATGAGTGTGTAGATGTACTTGCCTCGAGCAAAACAAGAATACTAGTACGAAGATATAGATGTCTGGTGTCCTGTCAATAATGATATACAAACTCAGTTCTAAGCTATGTTCAATAATATACTAGTGGTGTGACACGACTCCTGACTGGATACTAGCCAAGTGGGGACCTAGCATAAAAGTCTAATGTGGAGTGCCACTATACACAAACTAACTTCCTAGGATCTATACACTAGTGTAGGGGGTGGTCCAATACTACAATAACTCAAAAGAACACAAAACATTACAAGTCATAATTATTCAATAATTAAATCAAACTGTACACTAAGTTCCAACAATTTTAGAGATAGACAAAAAGCTAAATTATATATAAAATAAAGTACCAAAATGATCCTTGTTAATTATAGAAATTTATACTAATTTTTCTGGAATTTATAAACCTTCATAAATATTTATTAAAAATCAGCAAACGTAAATATACTGAAAATGAGTTCTGTTTTCCCATTTTTATAAAATACCAAAAGTACTTATTAAATACTGGAAAAAAATTTAATAAATTATCTAAATTAACATAGTATTTAAATACAATTTTTTCCAAATTTTTACAGCAATTAAAATATATATAAAAATTCAAAACCAGAAAGTAACAATTTATGGAAAAATAATTAATTAGAAATTAAGGATGATACATAAACAAAATCTACAGATGTTGTCGGATGATAAAATAAATATCACAAATGTGTCCAGAACGGTCAAATCAGCTAGGATAGCCTACCCATAAGTCCAATTTAGACACAGGAGCAAAACGGTAATTTCGGGTCAAAATAATGTCCGCCGTTGGACACACTTTGCACCGAAAAATGTGTCGGAATAGAAGTCTACAAAACCTAGCAAATTATATGTCCACGAATCCAGAATGACGATACGAACCCAACGGTATATCCGGAATGGAATTCCGATGTGCCGATCTCAAAATGATACGTTGACGCGGACACTTGGTATCCGGTTTGCACGGAAATACGTGCCGGAGCAATTGTCTTCAAAACTCAGCAAATTATATGTCAACGAGTCCAGAATGACGATACGAACTCAACGGTATATCCGGAATTGGATTCCGATGAGCCTATCTCAAAGTGACCCGTTGACTCGAAAAGTGGGACCCGCTTTGCACCGAAATGCGTGCCAGGGCCCACGTTCTCCAAATTAAGCAAACTTTATATGAAAACATGCCAGAACGACGCCACGAGTCTACTGGTGGTGTCATAAATTGAATCCGGAGTTCCGGGTTCAAAAATGGAATTTAACAAGTGTAAATTAAAGAATTCGGACGGCCAACTTTGGCGTCGAATTCGACCAACCGAACGTGCTTAAAATGAAACGAAATCTAAAGGAGACAGGAAGATGGTTATACCAGCTATGCACAGGAACTGATAGCGCGTCAACCGGAGCTGCGACGGCGAAGTTACGAGCTGACGAAGTCGGCTCCACGAAACTGTCCAAAAATAGTTTAATTTAAAATGTCAACTTGGTGGCCAGTTTTGAGGTATCAAACGACAAAATTAACGGAAGAAAATTGACAGGAGTGAAGATGGATATACCGAGATTGCGACGGAGCAAAAAGTTCGCCGATCCAACGGTCGGATCTCCCAGAAAATCTGTGCGAAGTCGCTGCGACGGAGCGCCATTTCCGAGTTCAAAACTCGCGCGCGCCGACGGGATTCCGTTCAAAACGCACGAATAGCCTATTCGGCGCGTCGAGGAGGAGCGTGGTGGTGCAGAGGGGTTCGCCGGAGGGTCATCGGGTTGTGGGGAGCTCGCGGGGGCGACGGGCCGGCCACGTGGTGGCGCACGGCCACGCGGTGGCGCGCGTATGCGCGCGCGCGTATGCGCACTGCGGCTGCTGACGCTGCTGTGCAGCGCATGCGCGGCTGCTGCGGCGGCGTGCAGTGGCGCGTCGTCGAGGCACGGCGGGGGGGGGGCTGTGCGGTGGTGGAAGTGGTGGAGGTGGGAGTGGTTCTGGTGATGAAGATGATGAAGAAGAGGAGGAGAAGAAGATGGAGGTGGTGGTGCATGGTGGTGGTGATGTGTTAGGGAGGAGGAGAAGTCGGGGAGGAGGAGATGGTGTTACTCATGGTGGTGGTGATGCTCGGCTAGGTGGGGGGGCTGTCGGCTGTGGTGAGGGTGGTGGTGTGTTGTGTGTGTGTTGTTTATAGGAGAGTGGGAGAGAGAGATTAATATTTTGTGTGTGTGTGTATATAAAGTGAGAGAGAGTGTGAGATATTATAGAGAGAGAGAGAAAGGGAAGTCGGCCACAAGAAAGGGGGGGTGCTCCTGCTGTGAGGTGGAGGTAAGGGGGTGTGAGTGTGTTTGGAGAGAGAAAGAGAGTGAGAGAGATTTATGTTTATATATAATATACATATATGTAGGCATATATATATATATATAAAAAGAGAGATAGAGAGAGAAAAGTATAGAGAGAGGCGGGGGATGTTCGGCTGGCTGGCATGGTGATGGGGGAGGGTTTGAGGTGGTGTGTAGTGAAGAGAGAGAAATGGAGGTATTTATTTATTTATATATATATATGTGTATATATATATATACAAGAAATAAAAATAAGATATTTGTAAAAATAGAGAGAGAAAGAGATATTTTTCAAAATAGAAAAAGGGGGAAAATTAAGTGGGGTACTTGGACAGTCATGAGAGGACAACGTGGAGCTGGGGTTCGGGTTCGGTCGAGCCGGGTCGGGTCAAAATCGGACAGAGTGCAATAATTGAAATTAAATACGTATTTATAATCACGGGAAAATAAATAATATACGGGGACTCCAATAAATGGGACACAAGCGTCATGCGGGTAGTAGGCTTCATGTGGGCCATGTCCATACTTTGGGTCGACTAGGTTGGATCGATGTCGGGTCCCAAAATTAAATTGGAAAATAAATCAGGTTTCACGGTAGAAAATAAATCGGCCTAAATTGACCCGGAAGTTGTGCGAAGAAAATGGAGTACAAAATGAAGTGTCTGAGTGGGACACGAAGGTCATGGGTGGAGAACGTCTCGAGTAGATCATTTATGAGAAGTTGGTTCTGAGAAAACGACTGGTCTGGTGCTCCTAAATTAAAAGTCACAGTGACGTACAAACGAAGATCAAAAATAAAAGTGGGAATAATATTCAACGATTAATTGGTCTAAGTTGACCCGAACTTGCGCGATACAAAAAGAGCACAAGGGAACGAATTCAAGTGGGACAGGATATATCAAAACGAAGATAATCTTGTCTACTTCAAAACTCGTGAAGAGAGTTTATAGAGATTGGTATCCCTGACGCTCCAGAAATCAAAATCATGGAAAGGTACATTAATGATCGAAACAATTAAATAAATAAAATATTTATCGATAATAATTCATTTAGAAAAATTTAAAACAGCCCTGAAATTTAGGGGGCTTACAGGATGCCTCTTACCGACAGGTTTGTTGTTGGAGGGATCGTCTCTAAGCTCCCCGCTGGGTGAAGCAAGTTCTATGCAAACATGCATAGGAAGAAACTGGAGATCAATCTCGAAGATCTCCTGTAAGAAATCTATGTTGAGGACCAGATGAGGGCTCAACTGAAGGTGGACGTTCTGTCCAAACAGATGGCTAACACCAATTTGGTTCGCACCAAGGAATCTAAGGGAAAGCAGGCGGCTTCCCACAATAAGAAGAAGGACCCCAACAATCTGAAAGTGAAGGGGACTTCCTTCAAACAACATAAGCCAAACTCCTATTTGGCTTGCTTCAAGTATGGCAAGAAGGGTCACTTCAAGAGTGAATAAAAATCTAAGCCCAAGTAAATAGAGCAAGGTGAGCCTAGTAAGGTTTCAATGATCACTGACGTTGTTGTAATGATTGCACAGGTCACTGCGGTAGGGGCTGACTCTGACTGGTAGGTAGAAACTGGTGCTACCTGCCATGTTTGCTCAAGCAATGAATGGTTCACCACATACAAACCAACTACTAAAGTTTTTATGGTGGCAAACCAAGCACAAGCTGAAGTACAAGGGATCGGGACGATGGTATTGAAGCTGACTTCAGAGAAGTCTCTGACGCTTCAAGGTATGAAGCATGTACCTGCTATCGCAAAGAACCTGATCTCTGGGGCCTACTCTGTAACGCAGGCCTAAGGATGGACATCAATGCTAGCCAGATGGTGATGTCCATAAAGGGAACATACTTCGGGAAAGCGTTTTATACCGAAGGAATATTTAAGATTCAGGTTGTAAATCAGTCCAATGTTATTAATGCAATCCCTCATTCTGCTTGTACTCTTGAGTTGTGGCATAATAGACTAGGACATGTTCATTGTAAAAGAATAAACAAAATGTCTAGTCTAGGACTTATCTCCAAATGTAGGGGTAAGGTAGAGAAATGTGAGGTATGTGCTCAGACGAAGATCACAAGGAAACCCTTTCCTCGAGTTAATCGAAACACAAATCTTCTGGAGTTGGTACACTCTGATATCTGTGACTTTAAACAGTTCTTTACAAAGGTCGGGATGAAGTATTTCATAACCTTCATCGATTTCTCAAAGTACGCGTTCGTTTACTTGCTGAAGGCTAAAGACAAAGCATTCGAGAAGTTCAAAGAGTTTAGGGCTGAGGCTGAACGGTAAACTGGACAACAACTCAAGAGAATAAGAAGTGATCGAGGAGGAGAGTACTGTTCTCATGAATTTGCATCGTTCTGCAAAGAACATGGAATTGTCAACGAGACTACTACTCTGTATTCTCCTCAATCTAACTGAGTAGTAGAAAGGAAGAACAGAGCGTTGACATAAATGATAAACTTTATGTTGTTGGCTGCAGGTCTTCCAAAATGCTAGTGGAGAGAAGCTGTATTGACGGCTACTTTTATTCTGAATAGAGTGTCGCATGCAACTTCAGACGTCACTCCTCATGAACTTTGGTTCAAAGTCAGACATAACTTAAATGTCATTCGAGTGTGGGGGTGTCTAGCATATGTGAAGCTCCCATATCTGAAGATTCAGAAGCTGAGGACAAGGACTACGAAGACGATCTTCTTAGGTTATGCCGAGAAGAGTGATGCTCAGAGATGTCTTGATATTGAATCAAATTATATCATTGAATCTTGCGACGCAGAATATTTTGAAGATAAGTTTGCAAGGCATAAGAACATTGTTCTTACAAATATTCTGGAGAACAATGAGGGTATGCAGGAAATTAGAGTTTCTAATGAGAACGTAGTCCAAGAAGAACTTGTTGTCGAAACAACTGTTGAACCAGAGCTCGCTGAGCCGTCAACTAAGCGAGTAAGAAGGCCGAAGGACTTCGAAAATGACTTTGTCACCTATCATGTGGAAGCAGAACCGCTTACCTATAATGAGGCGATGAAGACCAGATACGCTATTTTCTGGAAAGAGATGATAGACAATGAAATTGATTCAATCACCTTTAATAACACTTGGGTGTTGGTTGATCTTCCTGAAGGAGCAAAACATATCGGATGCAAATGGATCTTCAAGAAGAAGATAAAAGCAGATGGAACTATTGACAAGTTAAAGGCTAGGCTAGTAGCCAAGGGGTTTTCTCAGAAGCAGGAGATCGACTACTTTGACACGTATGCTCCAGTAGCCCGGATGACCACATCAGAATGTTGATTGTTGTCACAGCAATACATAAGTTGGTGATACATTAGATGGATGTAAAAATGGCTTTCCTAAATGGCAAGCTGACCAAAGAGATTTACAAGCAACAGCCAGAGGGATTTGTCATCAAGGGTCTTGAAGATAAAGTTTGTAAGTTGGTAAAATCCTTGTACGGTCTTAAACAGGCTCCCAAGATGTGGCATGAAAATTTTGACAAGGTTATAAGGTCAAATGGCTCCAGGGTCAGCGAGACAGACAAGTATGTTTACACAAAGTTTGCTGATGGGAGAGGTGTAATCGTTTGTCTGTACGTGGACGACATGCTGATCCTAGGTACGAATATGGGCTGTGTTACAGAGACAAAGAAGTTCATCTCGACTAAGTTCAGTATGAAGGACTTAGAAGAAGCTGATGTGATATTAGGGATCAAGATCATCTAGACAAACACTGGATTGGCGCTGTCACGGTATCATTATATTGAGAAGATGATCACACGCTACGGGTATCAGGATCTTCTGATCGATATGCCTTACAGGTGTGATATGAAGCTGAAGCCCAATTCGAAGGAAAACGTCAGGCAACTGGAGTATGCAAGCGTCATCGAGAGTTTGATGTATGTTACTACTGCCACAAGTCCTGATATAGCTTTTATCGTGGGAATGCTGAGTCGTTTTACGAGCAGCCCAGGTGTTGAGCACTGGAAAGCTGTGAAACGGGTAATGAGATATCTCAAGATGACTCAGACATATGTACTGCACTACAGCGGAGCTCCGCCGATAGTAGAAGGCTTCGGTGATGCCAGCTGGTGCTCAGAGTTAGAGAGCAAAATGTCCACAGGTGGATTCATTTTCACAATAGGTAGAACTGCTATATCGTGAAAGTCGAAGAAACAGACTATGCTCTCCCATTCCTTCATGGAATCTGATTTCTTTGTACTTGATACCGCAACTGAAGAAGCAGAATGGCTTCGGAAGCTCATGTATGATCTTCCAGTGGTTGGGAAGCAAATACCAGCGATTTTGATATACTGTGACAACCAGGCGACTGCGTCGGTGGCATCAAATGATCTCTTCAACGGGAAGAAGAGAACTGTGCGGTTAAAGCATAGGACAGTGCATGATCTCATTAAGAGATGTGGCATTACAGTCATTAATGTTCGGAGTCAGAAGAACCTGACGGATCCGTTCACAAAGGGCCTCAAGCGCCAACTGGTCGATAACACAGCTTGTAAAATGGGCTTGAAGGCATTCTGATATTATGTTATTGCAATCCTACCATAAAGTTTTATGCTATTAGTTCAAAGAGAAATCTACTAGGCATCTAGCTTTTGGCTCAAGGAAAGACCACTAACTGAGAAAATATCAGGAATAGTGGGTACATGTCCTCTGTGGCATGGAAAGGTTACGTACCTACAACCACTGTTGTCTACTATATGTTTTTTACGAAAAATGGATCATGTGATGAGGATGGCTTAAATGCCTTAATGAGTATCACGCCCCACTCCCATAGGAGCATCGTCCTCGCTAAGGCGTGATGCCACACGAGCCTAGATTGCGCTCGTGCATGGCGGGTTCCATAATGGCCAATTACAGCGACTACGACGGGGTCGTCGTACAGAAGTCCCAAGCAAAGATATTGAATAATAGCAGCAAAAATTTGAAGCAAAATACAAGTCATTCAAAAGATGCATTTTATTGATATTGAAACAAGGATTACAAAGGGGCGCAAGGCCAAGATTACAATCACTCAAGCTCACTTATTCTCACATTACAAGTCACTCAGCTCTCTCTCCCATCTCTCAATACAAGTCTTGAGCCAGCGGATGCTTCGGATAGGCGACATCCATACATTATGTCCCGTATAAGTCTTGACTCCACGAGGTCACGTGCCTCAAAACGCCAAGGAAACTCCATGCCTCGACGCATCCAAGCGAGCTCCGCGCTACGAGCTTCTACCTGTGCCTGCACATAAAAACAGTGTGGGTGTCAGTACTCAACTGTACTGGTGGAATGAGCTCCTCACCAACCCATACAAAACCAACACATTCATTTACTTTGTGTAACATAGCCCCTTTATGATTGTCTTTCTACTCTTGTCTTAGGATCAGTTTTAGGACAGACGTCTTGGCCTATTTTGTGTCTCTAGACCATTCCGTGCATGCAACAACAATGCCAACACATACTTTGCCTTTAGACCCTTCTCGTACCAACAACGTTAGCCTATCAAGTCGTGTTTGCCTTACGGCCCAAAATCAGAGACGCAACTACACGATAAGACTCCATTTCTATGTGACCGTGCTACAAGTCCACTATACTGTGTCTCGCAACTCAGTGTGACTTAACCATATTGCCGCCTCGCAGCCCTTGCTACTTTAATCACCAACTGACCCAATCAAGACTTGTGGGCTAAGTGTCACTGACCAACTTTGTCTTGAGGCATTTCCTGACTTAAACTCAAGATGACATATGCCGACAACTTAAGACTTGACGCTACATCTCATGCCGAAGTACGGTGTCTTCGTTGCAGCCAAATCTTAGGCCAAAATATTCTCCCGATCGTGCACGCATTCGACTCGACTCATTGATATAGTGAATACAATACTCGACTCAATCCAAAGGCATACACGCGGATCACCGCCCATGCCGACTCATCTATATGAACTAGTCATTAGCGCCCAGCGCTATCATGGACTCCCTTTATAGCTTTTGTTAGACGGACGCCCCTTGCCAGCGCGAGTAGCGAGCTCCGATGCAAGTCCCCGCCTAACCCGTGCGGTCATCCGGCACAGCTATTATGTCTACCATCGAAACGGTCCCGTTGGCCGCCTGGGTCGCCGTTCGAGAAACTTTTATTTTACCTTGTCCAAGTTGTCCAATGACCATGCAAGACTCGACTCGAACTGACGTCTCACACAGACATTCTACTTCTAGTGTTACCATACCTTTCAGGGCCAAGTTCAATACTTCTCACATCTGAGACCTCGCCTCGACGACCCATGGTCGGGAGCATTCTTCCTTCTTACCCTATCATTTCATTTGACTCAGGAACGATTATTTGAAAGCCCTCCTTCCAAGACTAAGTCCGTGACATCGTGCCTTAAACCAACTTGAATGTGACACCACCGTCCAAGACATACTTTATATGATAGGCCTTAAGACCGTAAGACTATGTAGTTATACCCAGCCGTAGAACTCGTAGGACCATGCTTGCTACTACTCCGATAGCCTAACATAACTTGCCTAACATAATCGTGCAACAACTTGACGAACAAAGACTGTGTCAAGCCTTGCATCATGGAAACGTGTCGTGCACGCGATCGACTTTGAACAACCAAGCTATTTGGGTGCCTAGACTTATGTCACAAGCCGTGCAATGTAACTTTAACCTGTAGGGCGAGCAAAGGCTATGTCCAGCCTTGCATCGTGGAAGCGTGCATATTTTTTCGAGCATTTACGCGGGCGAAATCTATGACTTAGGCTAATTCACAACTTTTGTACCGAAGACCAACTTTTCTTTTTCCAAGCCACGGGATAAAGGACCGAGTGTCATTTTCAAAGCATGCCATGCACCAACTCTAAGCTGACCGTTGGACCTTTCCATATTCTAACTCAATTCGACCCGTCGGGATTATTCTCTTAGCTATGTGGATTCGTCTCTTTTATTATCAAGCCTACTTGTGTAAGTTGAAAATATGTGATTTATTATATGAAGGCAAAGATGAGACAAGTTCACCGAAACTACCCCTACCTGAGCGAGAAGTCGCCTCGACCGAGCGATGTCTTCGAGCAGTCGTTGCAAGGCTAAGTCCGAACGCTGTTGGCGCTCCGATTGACTGAGCAGAATGGGACACTACTGTAATGACCCGCTCCGTCCTAGCGGAACGCCGATTCAAACGGCAAGTGCAACGACTCAAACGAGCCGTTGACCCGAAGAGTTGGCGTCGACCTGATGAAGAATCGATGCAAGGCTTACGTTGGCCATCAAGAGGAATCCAGACTTAGACTTTCAAAGGCGCGCTTGGGGTATCGCTCGGCCGATGCGAACATCGCTAAGGTGGGTGGCTCCGATGAACCCGTCTTTGCTTAGCCTAGACACATAACAATACGGACACTATTGCTAGAATCGCTAGGCGATAACACCGCTCATGCTAATAAATGACTCAACGCACCTAGCTAAGGGAATAATCCCATCTTGTATGCTTGTATAGAATATGAAAAAGAACATGGAAAATGTGAGAACTCTCGTACCGTGCTCCACACTCGTGCTAAGGCACAAGCTTACGTCCAAGTCCCTTATGCGTTCAACAAAGAAATAATGAATGGTTTACAAACAATAAAACGGAAGAATATCGACATAGTCGTTCCGAGTAGAGTATAGCAACATTGGAAGACTCTGGGACCGATGGGTCGCCAAGACGACTCCCGCACGGGGAGTTGTATAATAAGTGAATGAGTGAATCAGCGAATGAATGAATGAATAAGATAATGAGTGAATATGTGTATAAATTAATGAATGAACGAACAAGTGAAAGAATGAATAAAAGATAAGAAAGGAAGGAATGGTTAGCGACAGGTATGACGGGGATGTGCATCGGGGCTCGCTACCCGCGCTGCACGGATGCCGCCGCCAACCTAGTCGATAACGTATTAAGGCTAAGGGTTAGCCTACAGCTCAGAGACAGCCGTTAAGTTAAAATGACAAATAAAACGAAATGGTCGTAGACAATCCCATCGTATACGGGAGGTGGAAGCAATAAGGGATTTCCAGCGGCACCATCAAAGGGAGGATCGTGGCCGGCCTAGGCGAAAATCAAAATGGCTTACTGCCCAGGCCTGGGTGCAGGCTTGGCCACCCAGGAGACGTAAGGCCGAGTATTTCAAGAGACTATCAAGGTGTTCCAGCCGCACGCTTCGATAGGTAAGAAATTACCAAGGATGAAAGGGTCCAAAATGGCTTGTGATGCCAGCGACCGGTGCATATAGATTAAGTGGGCTTTGCTGGTGGCAATCCACGTGCAAGTCCTTGCATTAAAACAAAGTAGTCTAAGTTAACTAAATGAAGTGCCTTCTGAACAGGCTTGAAATGTAACACACCAAAAAAGAAAGAGTACTTCGTGAAATTGAGTTAGAAAACACGCCTACGTCATGCTAGGACCTGAGGCAGGGACACGCCCTTGGCATTGAAAATTTATATGAATTGTTGACTAACTTGGTTTACTTTGGACAGGAAAGGCCGGACAGTAAGTATGGGTAAGTCGTGCATGTATTTCCATGCAACACATCGAAATCGGTAACACGAGATAGGTTATGAAATATGCCATGAAATTGATCCTAAGGCAAGATTAGAAAGACAATGAATGATAGACGATGCACAAAAGTAAATAGAACGTGTTTGGTAATGATAGCATTGTGGGCGAGCTAGCCTCCCCACCAGTGCATAATAATGTACTGATAACCCCACAGTTTGCTTGCAGGACACAGGAGGCGTCGTCGGATGCAGAGCTTTCCTCGAACGTGCTAAGGTGCAGAGCCAACTCTGGAGCCTTGGAGTATTGCAAGGAGCTGAAGCACCATATACAGGACATAATGTATCGGAACATCGCCATGAATCATTCCATGTTGTAAGCCACTTGGCACGCCTTTTATGTTTCAGAGAGAGAGAGAGAGCTTGAGAGACTTGTAAACTCGGCCTAGCACCGCTTGTAAACTTCTTGAATGTCAATAAAGAGTTTCAATTCGCTTTCAATTTGTGTTCATTTACTTTTTGCTGCAAATGGGGACACTCTGTGCGACTCTGTGGCCTAGCTCGAATCGACCGTTTCTAGGACTAGCCTTGCACGGGCGCAACCTAGGCACGTACGGCATCACGCCTTAGCGAGGACGATCGCTCATGCGGGAGCGGGGCATGACAACTACAATGAGTTCTCAGGCATAGTGAACGTCTGGTGTGCTTTACATGAAGCACGGTAGCTCAGTACTACAAGGAGTGTAACTCCTTGCTACAGTGGGGTGACTCCACCATGAGGTTCCCAGGTAGGGGTAATGCATCGGCTTTGCAAGACAAGTCACAGCGGCGTAGCACTGCAAGTAGGCAGGTAGTCTAATACAGTGATGAAATTAAAGAGTTGTAGACTGTAGCTTCCCTTCCCGGAATTTTGGAATATTTTTTATTTATTTATTTGATTTAAATGGTAATTTTAGAATTTTGTAGATAATTAATTAGTTATTATTATGGTAGATGATTTTAATCATGATTAAATTTGGAGTACAAGGTGACTCGAAATCGTGGCACGGATAGTGCAGTGGCGTACTTTGACTAGTGTATTAGCCCCGGTAGGGAAGGTCGAGCCATAGGAGTGTCCTAACTAGGAAAACCAGGCCAAGTTATAGAATGACCATTATAAGTAAGTTTATTTAATTATTATTAGATTTATTGATTTTGTAAGAACCCGGTTGAGACATGTTAGTTCGAACTGGGCCCGAACCGAATTTAAGCCTTTGTAGATATGTACTGAGACCAAAGACGACCATGTAGGCATATTTGATGTGTGTACAAATATTTCCTAAATTATTTTAGGTGTTTATGTGCAATTTTAATTATTTAAATATTGGTACAAAAAAATTGGTATTTCATTAATAAATATTATTTTACAATAATTGTACAATTTTCTGGACCCGGATAAAGGTGACCAGTATGGATTCACCAAACCACTATTTAATTATTTTATTATTATTTTATTATTTTGTGGTGATTAAATAAATATGTTTTATTTTTACTGAATCGATATTCTATTTTTAGAAATTGGATAAATACTTTTATATTATTATATTGACGCATTTTTGGATAAATACATGTGTATACATTTATAATTCATTTTCACCTATACATATACTAATTATATATATATATATATATATATATATATATATATATATATATATATATATATATATATATATAATTTTATATATATATATATAATATATATATATATATATATATATATATATATATATATGTGTGTGTGTGTGTGTGTGTGTGTGTGTGTGTGTGTGTGTGTGTATTATATATATATATATATATATATATATATATATATATATATGTGTGTGTGTGTGTGTGTGTGTGTGTGTGTGTGTATTATATTTAAAAATATATACTAATATAAGATATATAAATGTTGTATTGGAATTGTATAAATATATAATTATACACATATAAACTTATAAGTTATATACTTATTTATAATATATATGTATTAGAGGTCCATCCCAATCCTAAACCAATAGGTTAGCAATGGCCCACACCAAATATATATATGCAGCCCCAGGTCATTGAAAAACCCGACCCCAGGGCTAACAACCCTTTTATATACAATCATATATAGATAGAGAGCCGAGAAAGAGCAGGAGAGATCGAGAAAACCCGAACCCTAACCAACTCGATACGCCGCCACCTCCACGCGCCCCGCCTCCGTCGACACGCGCGTGCCACCCTGGGCGCCGCCGCGCGCGGCCATGGCCGCACGGATGCAGCACGCTTACGGGTATTGACAGTAGTAACAGCAGCAACCGCCCAGAATCCCCCACTTCGCAGGTATCGCACTCCCACGTCTCATCATCATATCTCGAATCGATTGGTTCAATAGAAGCACAACCTATAGGGCTTTAAGTCCCGTCAAATATTTTGTAGGATGCAGCCCTAGATTGTTAGTTATATCGACTCAAAGTCGAGGAAAAACAGTCCGCAATAGAGCATTGGAAACAGACCATCGACACCACTTTGCACCTAATTTATTTCCAAACATACACGATTTCACAGAACCACTTAAACAGTAGTATAGACAACATATAGGACTTCATAACCCTTTTTGTGGATTTGGAAATCATCGACTACGCGTCGAGAAATCGAATCCCGAACTTTGACGAAAACCTGTTTTAAAAACATGAAAATTCATCCACACGACGTGCGTCCCGCCAAATCGGGCGATGTGGTCGCGCACCGTAGGCATCGAAAGCTGCGTAACGGCTTCGTGGTCGTGTGGGCTTTGACGGAATTCAAATTGGTCGCGTGTGCACGACGAATTTGATGCATATCCGTCGAAATTTACCGTATCGACCTCTGTGCAAATTTCTAAATTACTTTGTGCACGCTCGTCAGATCGAGACGAAACTTACGCCAACAGGACCGTATCATTTTTCTGGTCCTTTATGCCAAATTTGGTCCAATTCTGAGATAGTTGAATCGTACACCGTTTTGCGGGCCCCACGGTCCGACTCAACGGGCGATTTTGTACACGGCCCGCTGAAATCCAACTTTGAACATACGGTTGGGTTCGTATCAGAAAACCGGATCCGTAGACATGTAGTTTGACGACTTTAGAGACCATTGACTCTGGCACACTTTTCGGTGCAAAGCGGGTCCAACGGCGGACATCGTTTTTGCCCAAAATTACCGTTTTGCCTCTGTGTCCAGAATTGGACTTATGGACAGACAATTCTAGCTATTTTGACTATTCTGAGAATGTTGGTACTATTTATTTCAGCATCTGGAGACTTCTGCACGTGTTGACTGATTGTGGCTCATTGAGTGGTATAGTATTATTGGTTTCACCAGCTAAGGACCTCAGGCAAGTACACTTTCTGATTGTTTTCGATTCATAGTAGTCTTTTCATTTTATGTCTATACATATATCTTGCTGCTTGTTGACACGTTCGTCACACGGAGTAGTCGGGAGGGGAAATATCTTAGTAGACATGTAGACTACCCAGAACTATCTCCCGTGTCTTTTCGTGAATGCTAGCAACTGCACACGACACGTGCAGTGTGCCTTATTTACCCCTAACCGTTCACATGTTGAAACAGATATTTTACACCACATAGGTAGATGTCTTTTATTTTTCCTTTTCATCTCCACCGTGCCATGTCATCAGTACTTTCCAGTTTTTATATCTCATATGTTATTATCATGTCTTGTTAATTCTATTGTGCTTTCGTATTGTCGTCGGTTTGTGTACTTGTTCCATTCCTGACTGAAAACCAACATTTTTCAGGTTTAGCCGCGATCACTCTTAGCACTTGGAAGACATGGGTATGCTGAGGCCGACCTAGATAGTGGAACTAGTTGTCATTTTTATTAATTGTGAGAACTTTGTATTTTCCTTTAAATATAAATGTTGTATATGTTGTAATAAACTTAGAAATATGAATGAGCAGCAAATATTATATTTTGTGATTTTGAGCATTTACTTCTTGCGGGCTTGACAGCGTTCTACCGTCGACTCTGCGGCGTAGGCTGGCTTGGACACGTCTCGTATCCGAAAAGCGGGTACGGGTCGTGACAAGTTTTTGTGGTGGCCCATGCAGGTCAGTTTTCGCAAAAGATTACGAACTCGTGATGGTACGTTAGTCGTACTATTACGATCCTGTGACCAAGAATTGCTCATTCACAAACTAGGATTGAAATGATTTAAGAGAATGACTAGGACTAGGAGTCCATTGTTTAAATTAACCGATTGGGTAGTTAAGGTTAATAGATAGGCCATGCAATTTAGATAGCTTTCTAGATCTCTATAGGTACACTATTACTTTTAATATGACCATGTGATCCAATGGATATACTATTCGCTTGGTACGTTAGACTTGCCTAAAATTAAGGCGTTAATTTTGATAAATTAGATATAAATCTTATATCATAAGTTAGAATTGTCTATTTTAAATTCTATTTTACCGTAAGGAACTAGTTTATAATTTCTGATTCTGTTATTTGTGTACGAATCTCGAGTTAGGTTTTGAATTCTCTCAAAACTCGAACTACTTGTACCTCCTTCCCAAAAATCTCGCCTACTTATATTTTGGCTATCTTGACCAATGCTGCTATTACAGCCTAGTTTTTGCAAGCTTACTCTTTTATCGAGCTTGATTCAAGACATATATTTATTGGGGACGTCCGCTAACATATTGTCTAATCAGAATCATTGCATTATGGTCTGATCAACCAAGATGCATTTGGTTCACTCTTCATCTAATTACCCTACGTGGATTGAGATGTCGATGTCTCTAGGATCTCATCCGCGACTGCTTTGACAATTTCTCTTGAATTATACATTCGCCTTTGAATCACGTAATTGTACTCAGTGACATTCTTTTTGAACTCCTTAGTACTTTCGTTTTTCACTAATTGGAAAGACGAACACTCGTATTTGATAGATAGATACATAATATCCCCATGGCTATGATAGTTGTATACGCGAGTGTAGCTACCATCGGCCAGCCGTTGACTGGAACCTTGCTTAGAGTTACTCGTCCTCCTTTTAATCCTAAAACCTACTATCTTGATCTTCTAGTCATTGGAGTCAGAGAATGATTAGGATCCTTCCTTTGATCAAATGTCAACCTAGGAGACTACCTATGCTCAGGAGACCAATTATTGTGAGCCTCTAGTTAATTGTTTAAAGCTTGCTTTAAATGGAACCCTTGTGACAATAGTCTGGAAGGCTCAACACAAATAGAAATTCACGACTTAATTGTTAGAAATCTTTTCATATGATGTGCCTTAGAGAATGGTTACCCCGTCGATAACTCTTGTATACTATGGATATGTGCGTTCCTCTATTATATTGACCCTGTCTCATTGTACACACTCGTTTTCCATTTATTGAGAAATGATCCTTGACTTGACTTATATCTACCGTATCCCGTTACGCCTTGCCTTACTCTTATTTAACAGGAGTCGAGGTGCAATACTCGGACTTTAGAATTCTTCTAACCCATTATTCCTAGAACCATGTCTTAGTTTCTAAGGTGGGTAGACAGTAAGCCTTCTAAAAAAATTTAGGATATACCAGGATTACCGAGTGATTAAAATAACTTCCATTAGGGTGATGAGTAGTGCCCCATGGGCTCCCACTTTCCAATTAGATCATTTTGTGTCCCCGACCGTGTCATCAATGTTCGGAGCACGAAACCAACTGTTATCTTTCAACAAACTTTATATGCAAGATCTAGACGAGTCCACCTTCATCTAGGTATATCATGTCCCACTCAAACTCGTCCCCTTGTACTCTATTTTTGGGGTACGACTTTCAGGATAAAAGGATTAGTCATAACCCTTACCGTAATACCGGTATACTTCCCGACTTCCATTAGAGCCTCAACCCCGACTCAATTCTCTCGACCCAATATGTGGTGGTGATCTACTCGAAACCCACTACGCATACGCCACTAGTGTGCCACTTGATAAAGGGCGCTTGTGCTACTTAAACACAAAGGCCACGAAAGGCGTATTTCGGACTTTATGAACCTAGCTAACCAACTTGACGGGCAACTAGCTCAACCCCTTGAATAGAAACCTATTCTAGAATACCCTAATCTAGTAGGAATAGTTTTATCATTGGAATCTCGTCCAGTCCATATAGATTGCAATCCAAGGTTCATCCAACCAACGAGTGATATCCAAATAGGAAACCCATTAAGTCCCAGTAAAACCCATCCAGACAAACCCCCATAGTTGGTCTATAAAACCGAACTGTTTGAAATAGGTCCCCATATCAATTATGTAGTCGCCACCCCTTAGAATGTGAAGCCATTCGTAACCCTTATTCCATCTACCTGGAAGTCGTGATACGATCTTGTATTGTATTTTATCCCTTACTCGTGTGTTTAAGTAACCACGGAAAAGATCACAATCATGATTCCTCAAATTCCATTCTATTTTGGAGCCTTGTTTAGAATTTCGGGAACAGAATTTCTGTATTGCATGGATTGCAAGCCCCTCTAAGAGCGAAGGGTTCTTCGATGTAGCAAGTGACTGGACTAGAGTAGCCCAACCTAGCAAATAAGTCAATGGTTTATAAACCTTCTTTTACCTGCAGTATTGGATACACTTTATCGCCCTTGAAGCTTCATATTTGATCTCGATTAATCTTATCTTCATGTCCTTTCTATTTCAGAGTAACGAATAGTCATGTTTATTAGAATCTATAAATAGTTCTTAACTACTTGTGTAAATGTGTTGCTTGTTAAAGTTTGGATTGCTTGAATGGTATGAGAGGATAATAGAGGCCGTATGCAGTAAATAACTATTGGTAGCAAGTTTAGCAGATTAGAAGCTTTAGTTTGAGGAGTAGTGTGACCAAAGGTGGGTAGAAGTCCTGTAGGTCATACAGTTACAAAATGGCTAGGAGGAGGATATAAACAATTTTGAGGAATTAAATTTAAAGAGATTGAGGTTAAGGCAGACTTCTTTTAGAATTTTACGGAATAACTACGAATTAGAATTTCGAGGACGAAATTATTTTAAGGTGGGTAGATTTGTAGCTTCCCTTCCCGGAATTTTGGAATATTTTTTATTTATTTATTTGATTTAAATGGTAATTTTAGAATTTTGTAAATAATTAATTAGTTATTATTACGGTATATGATTTTAATTATAATTAAATTTGGAGTACAAGGTGACTCGAAATCATGGCACGGATAATACAGTGGCGTGCTTTGACTAGTGTATTAGCCTTGGTAGGAAAGGCCGAGCCATAGGAGTGTCCTAACTAGGAAAACCAGGCCAAGTTATAGCATGACCATTATAAGTAAGTTTATTTAATTATTATTAGATTTATTGACTTTGCAAGAACCCGGTTGAGACAAGTTAGTCCGAACTAGGCCCGAACCGAATTTAAGCCTTTGTAGATATGTACTGAGACCAAAGACGACCATGTAGGCATATTTGATGTGTGTACAAATATTTTCTAAATTATTTTAGGTGTTGATGTACAATTTTAATTATTTGAATATTGGTACAAAAAATTGATATTTCATTAATAAATATTATTTTATAATAATTGTACAATTTTCTGGACCCGGATAAAGGTGAACAGTATGGATTCACCAAACCACTATTTAATTATTTTATTATTATTTTATTATTTTGTGGTGATTAAATAAATATATTTTATTTTTACTGAATCGATATTCTATTTTTAGAAATTGGATAAATACTTTTATATTATTATATTGACCAATTTTTGGATAAATACATGTGTATACATTTATAATTCATTTTCACCTATACATATACTAATTATATATATATATATATATATATATATATATATATATATATATATATATATATATATATATATAATATAAGATATATAAATGTTGTATTAGAATTATATAAATATATAATTATACACATGTCAACTTATAAGTTATATACTTATTTATAATATATATGTATTAGAGGTCCATCCCAATCCTAAACCAGCGGGTTAGCAATGGCCCACACCAAATATATATATGCAGCCCCAGGTCATTGAAAAACCCGACCCCAGGGCTAACAACCCTTTTATATACAATCGTATATAGATAGAGAGCCGAGAAAGAGCAGGAGAGATCGAGAAAACCCTAACCCTAACCAACTCGATACGCCGCCACCTCCACTTGCCCCGCCTCCGTCGACATGCGCGCGCCACCCTGGGCGCCATCGCGCGCAGCCACGGCCGCGCGGATGCAGCGCGCGCGTGGGTATTGACAGTAGTAACAGCAGCAACCGCCCAGAATCCTCCACTTCGCAGGTATCGCACTCCCACGTCTCATCATCATATCTCGAATCGATTGGTTCGATAGAAGCACAACCTATAGGGATTTAAGTCCCGTCAAATATTTTATAGGATGCAGCCCTAGATTGTTAGTTATATCGACTCAAAGTCGAGGAAAAACAGTCCGCAATAGAGCATTGGAAACAGACCATCAACACCACTTTGCACCCAATTTATTTCCAAACCATACACGATTTCACAGAACCACTTAAACAGTAGTATAGACAACATATAGGACTTCATAACCCTTTTTGTGGATTTGGAAATCATCGACTATGCGTCGAGAAATCGAATCCCGAACTTTGACGAAAACCTGTTTTAAAAACATGAAAATTCATCCACACGACGTGCGTCCCGCCAAACCGGACGACGTGGTCGCACACCGTAGGCATCGAAAGCTGCGTAACGGCTTCATGGTCATGTAGGCTTTGACGGAATTCAAATTGGTCGCGTGTGCGAGACGAATTTGATGCGTATCCGTCAAAATTTACCGTATCGACCTCTGTGCAAATTTCCCAATTACATTGTGCACGCTCGTCAGATCGAGACAAAACTTACGCCAACAGGACCGTATCATTTTTTGGTCCTGTATGCCAAGTTTGGTCCAATTCTGAGACAGTTGAATCGTACGCCGTTTTGCGGGCCCCACGGTCCGACTCAACGGGCGATTTTGTGCACGGCCCGTCGGAATCCAACTTTGGACATACGGTTGGGTTCGTATCAGAAAACCAGATCCGTAGACATGTAGTTTGACTACTTTAGAGACCATTGACTCTGGCACGCTTTTTGGTGCAAAGCGGGTCCAACGGCGGACATCGTTTTTGCCCAAAATTACCGTTTTGCCCCTGTGTCCAGAATTGGACTTAAGGATAGGCAATCCTAGCTATTTTGACTATTTTGAGAACGTTGGTACTATTTATTTCAGCATCTGGAGACTTCTGCACGTGTTGACTGATTGTGGCTCATTGAGTGATATAGTATTATTGGTTTCACCAGCTAAGGACCTCAGGCAAGTGCACTTTCTGATTGTTTTCGATTCATAGTAGTCTTTTCAATTCATGTCTATACATATATCTTGCTGCTTGTTGACACGCTCGTCACACGGAGTAGTCGGGAGGGGAAATATCTTAGTAGACATGTGGACTACCCAGAACTATTCCCCGTGTCTTTTCGTGAATGCTAGCAGCTGCACACGATACGTACAGTGAGCCTTATTTACCCCTAGCCGTTCACATGTTGAAACAAATATTTCACACCACATAGGTAGATGTCTTTTATTTTTCCTTTTCATCTCCACCGTGCCATGTCATCAGTACTTTCCATTTTTTATATCTCATATGTTATTTTCATGTCTTGTTAATTCTATTGTGCTTTCGTATTATCGTCGGTTTGTGTACTTGTTCCATTCCTGACTGGAAACCAATATTTTTCAGGTTTAGCCGCGATCACTCTTAGCACTGGGAAGACATGGGTATGCTGAGGCCGACCTAGATAGTGGAACTAGTTGTCATTTTCATTAATTGTGAGAACTTTATATTTTCCTTTAAATATAAATATTATAAATGTTGTAATAAACTTAAAAATGTGAATGAGCAGCAAATATTATATTTTATGATTTTGAGCATTTACTTCTTGCGGGCTTGACAGCGTTCTACCGCCGACTCTGCGACGTAGGCTGGCTTGGACACGTATCGTATCCGAAAAACGGGTACGGGTCGTGACATAGATAGCACTACAAAGGAGAGGATGTCCCCATGTTACAATGGTATGACACCACAGTAAGGTACCCAGATAGGGGTAAAGCCTCGGGCTTGCAAGCCATGTCGTTGTGACATAACACGCAAGAAAGCCAAAGGCTTCATGCTAGGTAGTTTGGCACTACAAAGAGGCTTGTGACCTCATGCTACAGTAGTATGACACTACGATGAGGTTTCCTGGTAGGGGTAATGCCTCGACTTTAGGCCATGTCATAGCAGCGTAGCACCGAAAGGGAAGCGCAAGGCTTCATGCCATGTCTCTTTAATAAAGAACTCACCTATAGTGTATGGACAGAGATAGCAGGCCGTCTCTTGAGGGTAAACTTGTAGACGCCCAAAATTATATAGTGAAACCAGGTTGGCACAAGACCTTTAATGTGCAGCCAGAAGCATATATAACTACATTATGCGTGTGGGAAGAATTGCGTCTATGGTACAGAATTCAAGGCTTAGTCCATTCTTGTATTATAGTCTGTTGTTTGACCCATGCGGGAAGATTCAAGCCGTCAGCGACATCTCTCCTAATGTATGATGGACAGTTACTGTAGGAAACACTCAAATCCATATATCGAGATACGTCGGAGATTGTTGGAGCTTTTCTCTTGACATATAGAGAGAGCTTGCTCTCAATACATGCCTAGTATTATTTAGTCCCATATTAGAAAAGCACCATGAAGTGTATCTCAATATATACTTGGTGTGTTGTTGAGATATGCACATGGGGTGGTGACCCTAAGGAGGGAACCATGTGGGTGATTTCACTAGGAGGTAAGGTCAAGACTCCATGGTAAAGCATTAATATTTTTTGCTCTTGGGAATTAATTTCCACTGGATCTAAGCTCCGTAGGGGCATAGCTACTCAGACTCAGACTCGGATTCGGACTCATGGGCTCATGAAGTGTAATATGGCATTTTATTGGCGCACTTTGCACTTAGCACATCAGCATCGTCGCTAGGCGCATACTGCGCTTAAGTTGCGCTCATTGCGCAAGCCTCTGTGCAGCCGATCATGCGCCCGATTGCATGGCCTGATCGTGCGGCCAGATGGCGTGACCAATTGGCACTGCACAGTGGCTCTCCAGTTGGCGCGGCCTGATGGTGTGCACAGTTGGCGCAACGGTGCGCGATTGTGCGCCATGTGCGCTGTTAGCGTGCGCTATGCGCTAATTGGCACGCGCTGTGCGCCAGTTGGCTCAATCGTGTATGTGCATGATTTGAGCGGTTACGGACCGTTCGGAGCAGTTTTCCCATGTCCTGAACGTTCTGCATACCAAACAGTTACTAGGCGCACCTATATAAAGTTCCTCTTTTCCCTCTCAGGGATAGTACTAAGTATCAGAAATTTTCTTAGGAAATTCTCTAAGTTCAAAGCAGAGAAGAGAGGTACTTTTTAAGCAGAGTTTCGCGCCATCCGAGGATTCAGAAGAGCGGAGTGTTCCGAAGTTCTCCACCGAACTTGTTGGTTCCTGGAAGCTGTTCGTGTAGGACAAATCAAGCTTTGAGCGTCGGTGATCATTCACCCTAGCAAGCCATTTCACCATTTCTGTTCATTCACTTTTATCACGTTCTAAATGAGAACGTTTCTGATCTAATCAAAAAATGTTAGTGGACTTTCGTTGCTGCTGCTACGAATTCTACTGTGTCTTCTTTGAAGTGACACATTAGTGTTCGTTTTCTCAGAATCCTCCGGGATCTCTATCGTGCAACTTCTTCGAAGTGTTGCATAATTTTAGTTTTCTATCAAAAAATTATGCCCTGGGACTAACAGCTCATGTCCATATCGGACAAGGAAAAAAGCCAAAAACGTTCAATGGAACCGACTTCAAGCGCTGGCAGCAAAAGATGTTGTTCTATCTTACAACTTTGAATCTGGCAAACATTCTAAATGAAACAACACATGTTCTGCAAGAAGGTGAAACTGACAATGTTATTATTACAAATGTTAATAATGGAAACATTCAGACTTCTTATGCAGGAACAGTCATGCCCCGAGTCGATAAACCGTTCGTCCCCGGTGTTATTTTGTCGAATCGATCGTCCTCACTAAGGTGTGATACCGTACGAGTCTAGAATTGCACTCGTACAAGGCAAGAACGTTACGTTGATTTTTATATTAAAATGCCAAGTTAAAACTTCACAAATCATATCAAATTGAGACGCAGTATAAGAAGATAGAAATATGCTTTTTCATTCATAGCTTGCAACGAAGTGCAAGTCGTAATTACATTAGATGCCGTTACGGCTACATTGATTGAAAAACAAAAGAAAACATACTCGACAAGTTGCCAGAATTAATACTTGTCGTTCCATACATTCGCCCCTTTATACATAAGCCTTTGATTGAATTGGCTTCAAAATACTTCAGCATAGGAAGAGCTTCAAAATGCCTCTCCACACTTCAGCTTCAGTTTAGAGCTCCCGCCACACCTGGGGAATTGGGGAAGGGGATTAGCACACTTGCTAGTGGATGAGACGAACTCACTCGTCTAAACCGACTCTGATTGTTAAGGTAGGCATGCTTTAGAGTTGTCTTTCTATTTAGAACTAAATGAATTCAGTTCATATCGATAGCCATCTTTGAGTAAAAAGCATACAGTAAAACATAGCGATTTATCACATTTCTTACCACGACCGTGTTCGTCCCTGCATAAAAACAGAGATAATATTTACTACATGCATAAGACAATAGGTGAGCATACTACTATCTTATATGCGCGGTCATTGATGCTATACACCACGAGGGACTTTATATAGCATTACGACGTGCCTGCAGTTTGGGTTACAAGCCCTGCTACAGGTCCCGTAATGCCTCGCGTCGAAGTACGAATTTGTTTATTCCCCCTAGGTCGATTCGGTTCCGATGCCCCAGATACCGTATCGAGGAAAGTTTAACTTGTGCACAAGCTGTCCATGACCATGCCAATGCGTGAACAGTTTAATATGTGCAGACAGATTTGTATAGCGTGGACAATATTGAGCAACATTATCATTTCTTCCAACTCATGCAACGAATCATTTTCTCCGAGCCGTACTTTCGACTTAGCATCCCATTGGCACCAAATTCTCTGCGGCACCGTAAGCCACAATTGACATTTCATATTATTTTGCAACACGTGAAATAGTCTATCTTTTTACTAGAACCTTAAACTTTTTCGTTTATGTGCAAAACTTACATTTTTAGAGTAAATTACTCTAAATTGATACGTTTTTCTCGAGTTCTTGACCTTAGTGGATTGGCATGCATTTAACTTGGCATCGTCGATTAGAATGAATTCGAGGCAAAGGAATTTCGTTTGCAGGACAGAGTAGAAAAGAAGGGGCCGAATCACCTACCGAGTTCTTTGATCGTGCCGACCGTCGAAGCGCTTCGCAACGTTCAAGCTTTAGTTACGCGAGCTCCTGCAATGGCACCAATCACTTTGTTAAGATTCCTTCTTTATTTCTTTCGTTTCAAAATTCGTAATTGTATTCAAAAAACGACACGAAAGTACTTCATCAAAATCAAGCGACAAAAGCTCCAAGGAAACCATACAGCGGTCCAGTCCCGTCGAAGGGACTCTTATATATAGCTCACTCGCCGAGACACAGCCCGCTGCATCTAGGACTTATTCCAACAGAAGTCGTTCTATTAGTTGGATCGATTCTCGTAACATCCGTCCAAATCGATTTGATCGATGCCGCAAGGTGTTATCGTTTACCAAGCTCAACGATCGAGTCCGATGGCCATCTAAGTTTCCGACCGATCTGACTCGGCGCAAGCATATTATGAAGTTCGTCGCCTATCGAAAGCGGGGCGCTATAGGAACCACATATTAAGTGGACTAGACAACCATCTATGGAATGTTTATATTTTACTGAAGATTGCAAAAGAAGTATGGGATGCTCTGGACAAGAAATACAAAGCAGAAGATGCAGGGTCTAAGAAATTTGTAGTAGGTAAATTTTTAGACTACCGCATGGTTGACTCCAGATCAGTGGAAAGTCAAGTTGAAGACTTGCAATGTATTTTCCATGAACTAGTTACCGAAGGTATGGCCTTAAGTGAACCGTTTCAGGTAGCTTCTGTAATTGAAAAACTTCCACCTCTCTGGAAGGATTGTAAGAACTATCTGAAACATAAATATAAGGACATGCCACTGGCAGATCTAATTGTCAGGCTTAAAATAGAAGAGAATAACATGAGCACTGAAAAAATCTCTTATATAGAAGCCAGGACAAATGTCTTGGAGACAGGATAAAAAGGGAAAAGCACAAATATATTGGAGGCTCCGGTCAAGAAAACTACTCCGGTCAAGGAAACTATAAAAATTTTAAAGGTAAATGTCACATATGCAAGATAATGGGGCATAAAGCTGCAGATTGTCATAGTCGCAACAACAATAATTATAATAACAACAAGAACAAGGGACGTCCTTACCAAGCTCATATGACTGAAGATGAGCGTTTGGCTAAGAGTGTAGATGACCTGGTTCTGGCGGCTATTGTTTCTAAAGTGAACATGGTAGAAAGCAACCCAAGGGAGTGGTGGGTTGGCACTGGAGCTACCTGTCACATCTGTGCTGTAAGGCTATGTTCAGTACCTACCAAAGCGTCGACCATGGCGAACAACTGTTCATGGGAAATTCTTCATCGTCAAAGGTTGAAGGACAAGGGATGATCATTCTGAAAAGACGTCGGGAAAGGAATTAAAGCTTAACAATGTTCTCTACGTACCTGACATTCGGAAGAATCTGATTTTCGGATCTATGTTAAGCAAGCATGGGTTTAAATTAATATTTGAATCTGACAAATTTGTACTCACCAAGAGTGGAGTTTATGTGGAAAGGGGTTACCTCAAGGAGGGTCTATTCAAAATAAATGTAATGACCGTTATGCCTAATAAAATGATTCATTCTTCTTATATTGTTGAGTCCTCTCATATGTGGCATGGAAGATTAGGTCATGTTAATTATGATTCAATCAGGAAACTAATGAACATGGACTTAGCTCCTAGATTTGCAATAGATTCGAATCATAAGTGTGAAATATGTGCATAAGCAAAATTAACCCGTACATCCTTTCAAAATTCGGTTGAAATAGATACCGAACAGTTGGATCTAATCCATACAGATGTATATGATCTAAAAGGCATACAAACTAGAAATGGGAAAAAGTACTTCATAGCATTCATCGATGACAATACTCGTTATTGTTATGTCTACCTTATGAAATCAAAAGATGAGGCAATAGATATGTTCAAACTATATAAATCTGAAGTAGAAAACTAACTTAATCGAAAGATTAAAGTTCTCAAAAGTGATAGAGGTGGTGAATATGAAGCACTATTTGCAGTTTATGTGTAGAACATGGAATTATCCACCAAACCACTGCACCATATTCACCACAATCTAATGGCAGTGCTGAACGAAAAAATCGGACAACTAAAGAAATGATGAACTCTTTATTGTTAAGTTCAGATCTACAAGATAACTTGTGGAGAGAAGCTGTAATTACAGCCAACTACCTTTTAAATAAGGTGCCCCATAAGAAAAAAGACAAGACTCCATATTAATTATGGAAAGATAAGAAACCTTCCTATAAATACCTCAAAATGTAGGGATGTCTTACAAAAATGGTAATTCCTTTGCCTAAAAAGGTCAAGATAGGTCCTAAAACCTTTGACGGCATATTTATAGGATATACTGAAAGAAGTTTTGCTTATCGGTTTCTCACACATAAGTCAGACATTCTGGAGATACATAATAATATAATTATTGAATCTAGGAATGCATCCTTCTTTAAGAATATCTTTCCATGTAAGAAGATACATGAAAGAGAAACACTAAAAAGAAATTATGATGATATTAGACATAATGGTCAAAATGATGCATATAATAAATTTGCAGATAAGGAAGACGAGCCTAGACGCAGCAAGAGGTCTAGAACATCGAAGACCTTTGGACCTGAATTTCTAACATTCATGTTAGAAAATGAGCCTCAAACTTTCAAAGATGCAATGTCTACACCAGAGGCACCACATTGGAAAGAAGCTAAAAATAGCAAAATAGAGTCCATTATGCAAAATCATACATGGAAACTAGTTGATCTTCCTCCAGGATGTAAGCCATTAGGCTGCAAATGGATATTCAAGAGGAAATGAAAGCTGATGGAACTATTGATAAATATAAAGAAAGACTGGTTGTCAAAGGATATAATAAAAAACAAGGAATTGATTATTTTGATACATATTCACCAGTAACAATAATAACATCAATTCTGATGTTAATTGCAATAGCAGCATTGCACAATCTTGAAATACATCAAATGGATGTGAAGACTGCCTTTCTAAATGGTGACTTGGAAGAAGAAATCTACATGAATCAACCAAAAGGATTCATAGTAGCATGTAAAGAAAGAAAGGTGTGCAAACTAGTTAAGTCTCTATATGGACTTAAACAAGCACCACAACAGTGGCACCAAAAGTTTGACAATGTAATGATGTCAAATGGATTCAAGATTAATGAGTGTGACAAATGTGTGTATTCTAAAAATACACAAATTAAATATGTCATTATATGACTATATGTAGATAATATGCTAATAATAGACACTAATAATAACATAATCTAGGAGACAAAGAAGATCTTAATCAAAACCTTTGATATGAAAGATCTGGGAGTTGCAGATGTTATATTAGGGATTAAGATTTCTAAAACACCAGATGGGCTGATATTATTCCAATCTCACTACATTGAGAAGATTATAGAAATAAAAATGATAATAACATTGCAAAAACTCTAGTAGATATAAATCTTCCTTTAAAGAAGAACGCTGGAGAAAGTATTTCACAAGTGGAATATTTTCGTATAATTTGAAGCCTAATGTATGTCACGAATTGTACGCTACCGGACATAGCGCAATCAGTTAACAAACTGAAAAGATATACAAGTAATCCAGAAGAAAATCACTGGAAAGCTATTATTAGAGTACTCAAATATTTAAAATATACTAGAGACTGTGGATTGCATTATGCTAAATATCCAGCTGTACTCGAAGGATATAGTGATGCAAATTGGATATCTAATACTAAAGACTCGAAATCCACAAGTGAATATATTTTTACACTTTGAGGTGCAGCAATATCGTGGAAGTCCTCAAAACAAACGTGTATAGCCAGATCAACTATGGAATCTGAATTCATAGCTCTGGATAAAGCAAGTGAAGAAGCAGAATGGCTTCAAAATTTCTTGAAGAACATTCCAATATGGCCAAAATCTGTACCAGCAATTTGTATACATTGTGATAGTCAATCTGCTATCGGTAGGGCACAAAATCATATTTATAACGGTAAATCAAGACACATTCGAAGACATCATAATACCGTTAGACAACTTCTCTCTAATGGCATAATCATGATTGATTATGTAAAATCAAAAGAAAACCTTGCGGATCCACTAACTAAAGGTTTGACATGAGAGCAAGTATATAAGTCATCGAGGGGAATGGGCTTGAAGCCTATGATAAAAGAAATTCCATAAAGGAAAACCCAACCTAGTTGACTGGAGGTCCCAAGATCTAGGTTTAAAGGGACAACCTAATTATGTAAATTTCTTAAATGACACTAACGAGTATTTATATACTCCTTCCATTCTCTAGGATGACAAATAATAGTGTCGTCTGCAAAGAAAAATTAGGGTAAGCATTATTTTTAATGATTCCTATGACTTGAAATTCAAGTGGAGTATAGCATGATACTCTTATTAGGAAGTCACCTATATGAGTGTGGAAGTGGGGCCACTTCTATGAGAATTATATGGCTAAATTCTCTAAGAACACTTATGAAACCAGGCAAATGTTCAGGACCAAAATGAACAAAATAATAGAAGCAACATTGGTCGAAAAGGAGTTGTGTGATATTTATTGACTCAAGTTTACAACAATAGCTGAACAGTTCAAGACATCATGTTCACTGGATAGCTAGTAAATTCGATAAATATTTACAAGGAAATGTTCAAGGTAAAAAGCTACCTATCCTGAGACAATAACTTTTTAAATGATCTATCTCTGCCTGTATTATGTCTGTAAGGTGTCTGTATTGTACACAGTCAAATATTTATTCATGTGGGGATTGTTGGAAAAAGTGAATGTGTATTTGTAATAATAACAATAATTGTTTTCTATCAACTAATTTATGGCAACGAATCTATGAAAAGGTGTAAGAATCTATTTATTGGAAAGATGTGGCATTTCCATTGTGTCTCTTTACTTCTATAAAAGCATAAGTATTTGAATAATTCAATCACTCAATCAATTCATCCATCTAGCATTAAGTCTAAGAGAGAGAGAGAGAGAGAGAGAGAGAGACAACCAACATTGCTTCGACGAGTTCCTATGGTGGCAGTCGGTCCATTGGGTCCATTTATCATGGCAAGGCTACCCAACGGAGAGGCTTTGGCTTCACACACACACACATGCAATAACAGCACTGGACACAAGCATTGGGAAGACCCGAGGGGAGGCTGCACTTTTGCGGCACTATTGTTGCAACGGAGACTAACGAGCGACGAGGCCAACGGCAGGCGCCGACGACTTCATCGACGGTAGGGACGCACGAGGGGCGTCTGAGAATGTCGACAAAGTCTGGAAGGCCACCGCGAGTCTGGCTTGGTCTCGCGTTCGGCGATGCACGGCGAGGAGGCGCACGCTTATCAGCTGTAAAGGGGCTTATCGATGGAGGCGAAGAAGCAAGGTCGGGTAGGCTTCAGTCAACTGGAGGTCGTCGTGGTCGGATCTAATCCATGCGTGGGATCCAAGTGCTGTCGAGGGGGCAGTGAGGCCCGTGCCGCTGCCGACGAAGTCAGCAAGCGCCTGGTCGCATGCGGGTTTGGTGACTCGAGCTCGACTCGGTACAGTCGATTGCATCGGTAGGTCGAGGCTCGGCTCGACGACGCCGGCAAAGAAGGGTGGTATGCCTGTTACATTAGGGAAAAATATGAAGGAAGAAGAAGGATAAGTAAAGGCTGCTGTGGAGTAGGGAGGTTATATAGGATGTTTTAGGGTTTTAGGTTGGGTGGCTTGGGCTTGGTTACAAATGAGAAAAGTTTGATATTGGCCGAGTTTGGCATGGTTTAGGAGGGATGAAAGGAATTTAGAGTCTGTTGGAAAGTGAATAAACATTGAAGAAGTTGGTCCTTGTTTGGGGGCTAGTAAGATAGATTATATAAGAGAATTATTGGAGAATCATAGTGGTCAAAACTTTGGGACAATTTATTGGAAAGAAAGAAAGAAAGAAGGGATTGGACTTGTTACTTATGAGGAAGAAAATTAATGGTAATATATATATTGGCTCTAGGATTGAAATTAAACATCTAGGCTTAATTAATATTTGATAAGGAAATTTAATAGAGAAAAATCAAGTTGAGGAACAAAATGGGGAATAAGGATGAAATGTTGTATATATATATATATATATATATATATATATATATAAAAAAAAAAAAAATATATATATATATATATATATATATATATATATATATATATATATATATATATATATATATATATATATTCACACTCATAGGTTAGGCCCAAGGTTCATATATGGTTGAAGGCATATTCAAGTACCATATATGTAATATATACATATATTGATTCCAAGGCCCAAAGATTTTATGTACTAAATATATAGATTGAGGCCTACAAAACTTTGAATACCATATATACATGCGTTGATTTTGAATAATCAAGGAAGGCATATAAACAAATAAAAAAATCCATGAAAATATTATATAAATGAAAAATATTTTTTTGGGGTGTTTACAACCTCCTTCACCACTGGGATCCTGCCGATATCAATAACGCGATCAAGACCAAAGTCTCTGACGATCAGCCTCACCGCAAGTCTCAGCTGCCTGTCCCCCACTTTCATCTTCCACCGGAACGTGCTACCGTTCCGTCGAGCTTCTCCACCCTTGGCTGGCACAACCAAGCGGAAGGTACAGTCCTCCTGAGTTTCGAACTCCTGAACATGTCCACCTTCGTGTTTGACACTAAAGCTCTTCCGTACACATGCATCCTCGAGCAGAACATCATGCACTATGCACGCCGTCGATGACCCACAGCTTCCCCTGAACTGTGTGAATGGAGATGCATCTGCCTCAGATTGAGTTTGCTACAAACCTTTATCTCCTCCCTGGTTTTGAAATGCTGAAACCAATGTTGCTCCGTAAAGCTTTGGCATACCACCCGTCGCCAAAATTGGATCCGTAGAGCAACCTCCACCTAGAGACCGACCAACTGTCATGGAACCAACATACCTCAATCTTTGACTCACCTCCATTTGTCGCTTTGTCTCGACGAACCGAATCCTTCGTAAATCTCAAAACATCTTGAAGACCCTACTTAGCAAGTTTTCGACAATCCAACTCTTGTTGAACACCCTTCGAGCCTCCATCCGGTATATGTGGCCTGCCTGTACAACTCAGCTGCTTGAGCCTGTACATGCCACAACATAAATCTCCTCGAGCCAGCTGTTGGAAATCCTTCGCAAGCATCCAATCTTTGTCCCTAAATAAACTACGACAACCATCGTGTGCCAACCTCCCAACAAAAACCAAGTTGTAGCACAAACTCGGTACATGTCGCACACCCTTGAGGACGAGCTTCTTACCAAACTCCATCGTCATGTGCAAATCACCGATTCCTACAACTACAGCAGCCTTCTTGTCGCTCATCTTCATACGTCCAAACTTATCGCCACGGTATGACATGAAGATCCTACTCTGAAGAGTGGCGTGATACGACATCCCCGTGTCTATGACCCAATCGCCATCATGACACATGCCACAAGGTTCCTCTGCGTCGGTCGCTGCCATGATGATATCTCCCATTGCTGTGAGATCCTCATAATCGTCCTTGCCTTTGGCCTTCTCAGCTTTGAGTTTTATGCAGTTCCTTTTGAAATAACCCTTTCGCCACAGTGATAGCAGCCCTCCTTGCGGTCCACAATCGCAAGATCCCGAGAACTCCTCCGTGTCCTCGCTTGTGACTTGAGTCTTTCCTTACTGTGGGAAGCCACCAGAGCAGACTCATACGACGATTCAACTTGCTTCCGTCGGATCTCCTCATATTCAACAAGATACTTTTGACTGCCTCCATCGTGACAACTCTATCTGGTGCGGAGTTGCTCACCATCACCACCAACGTCTTTCAGCTTTCCGGTAAAGAACTCAAAAACAGTAATGCCTGAAGCTCATCATCAATCACCATCTTCATCGCAGATAGCTGATTGATGATACCCTGAACTTTGTCTAGATGTTGTGCCACCGAGGCACCCTCCTTGTACTTTGAGTTGACGAGTTGGCGAATAAGAAATACCTTGTTGTCAGCCGTCTTTCTTTCGTACAACGAATGCAGCTTCTCCCATGATGCTTTTGCTGAACTCTCCATGGACATGTGGTGAAACATCGAGTCATCTAGCCATTGGCGGATGAATTCAGTAGCCTTCCGATCCAGTCATTTACAGTCTTCAGTAGCTTTGTCTAATGGCTTTGCGCTGTTGCACTCCAATGGACCATGCAAGCCCTTGTACCAGAGTAGATCATTCATCCTTGGCTTCTAAATTGCCCAGTTTTTCCATATGAGGGTAGTCAAACGAGTGTTCATCTGCTCTGTAGATATAGTTATCAAAATCCCAAAAGCTCTGATACCAGATGTTGGTATCATATCAAAACGAACGAACCTCGTTCTGATACCAGATGTTAGAAATCGGACACGCCCTCTTGCGCTCTGATACCGAGTCTGAGACGTGGCCGCAGCGAAAACTTAGGCCAACCCACTTAAAATAATCAATCCTCGTCTAACGAATACCAAGCACAGATAAAGACAAGTATATGGCGGTGACTATGTCACTTGGACAAATCTCAATCTCTATAAGTCAGATAAAATTATAAGATTGACAAAAACAATGTTGAACCCTTTGCCCTAATAGGTTCAAACCCTCATAACACTCAAAAAGGAAAGAAAGGGGTTATTAAAATTGCTAACCAACCAGTAGCAATCTCCCTAACCGAAGTTGATGACTCCTCGATTAGATCTCTTCTTCCTTTTATCTTGTAAGGCGAAGTCCTAAGAGTAAAGTGAAGATTTTCTCTTAGATCTCTTGTGGACGAGCACCTCGAATCTCAACTTTGTGTTATGCTTTGTGCCTCTACCCTCACCCCATATATATATGATGAGAAAATCATATTTTATGTCATAATAGTATTTCCTAAATAAGAATAAAATAGGAATATTATACCTAAAATATTCCATCAACACCCTATTTTAGATCATAATAGGATTTCTTAAATAGGAGCCCTAAAATAAGAATCCTATTATATCTAAAATAGCACAACACCAAATATAGACATCCAAATCTAATCAAATTAAATATTTAACTAAATTTAGATTCCACAAATATGTTATTACCAAATCCAGACTGGACTCCAACAGATACTATCAAAGTTATAGACTTGGACGCATATTAGCATCTTGTGATACCCTTCATCATCATTGAAAGCCTCCATCTAATATTCCATCATATGAGAGTAAAGACCAGTAAGGACAAAATATAGACTGGTATGGCTCATCACATTCATTAAACTCGCCACACTGATGTGAAAGTAAAGCCTTAGTTATCCTTAATGTAGTACCTCTCCAGCTAGGCCCACCCAGCCCAATACATCTAGGACATGCTCGGCAGATCCATAAACCGCCCTACCGGGCCCAACCCTTTCAAAGCATATAGTCCTAAGAATCTCATATAATATACCCAGTACTTGTATGGGTGTAAACGAGCCGAACGGACACGGACAATCCACTGACTGTGTTCGGTCCAAAAATAAAAATGAGTTCGGACGGACGGACATGGACAGTCCACTGTTCGAGTTCGGGCCAGATGGACACGAATGACCACTATTCGTTAATTCAATAGGACGGTCCGCGGACAAATTAAATATACTACCAAAATCTATTATTTTATCAAGATACCTTGATATTTGGTACAAAAAATCAAGTTGAAAGGAAATACAATTGAAGGTTATAGAATACAACAAACAATGGTAAAAGGCTAAAGAAAATCCAGACTGGACAACCAAAAATTGATGCAAAACCATAATGATATGACATAATTGATGCAAAATCAAAAGGAGTCTCTACTATCGGATGGTCCGCGGACAAATTCGGACCGAACATGGATATGACTGTGTCCGGGTCCGATTTTTAAACATACCAAAAAATGTCCAAGTTTTGTTCGTTAATTCAATCGGACGGCCCGCGGTCTAACCATTTATCAAGCCGGACTCGCACGGACAACGGACTGCTTTGTCATTTTACAGCCCTAAGTACTTGTACTGAAATCCCGACAAGACACGGATCCCCGTGTTTTATACTGGCCCATGGCAGCCAGGGCGACAACCGTCCAGGGCCCACGGATCTCAAGGTCCCAAAAAAAATGAGTTCAAATATAAATATATTAATATTTGTTTATTTAAAGCAGATCTAGTATGTTTCATAGACCCCATCTAACACAAAACAAATAGGGTGTAGTGGTTACTATGTTAGGTTTGCATATATGAGTTCCTTAGTTCAATTCCTGAGCATGACAATTTTTTTAAAATTTATTATTTTTTTAGTTTTATTTTTGATTTTATTATATTATGTATGGGGCTCCATTTTGAAAGTTCGTCTCGAATCCCCATGAGTGCAGGACCGGCCCTTTGGAAGGGGCATCTAGACGACCCCCTATCCCCTCGGCGGCCTGAATGCCTTTATTTTGCAGGAAAGGAAAGAGGAAAGGAAGGTCTACGTTGAACGCGACCTTCACTTCCTCCGAATGTGGCCCAAGGAGATCCATCCTTGGGGCCGAGCATAAGGCCGGATTGAAGAGACCGGTGCAACAAAGTATCACGAGTCTGTCTGGTATATGTGTCGGAGTTGGGACGCTTAGCAATTAACGAGCGCAACCACTAAAGAAATGGGGTGATAGATAGAAGGCAAGGCACGAAACAGGACCACCAAAGAAGGCTCTGGTGCACCTTGATCGTCCCATGAGCAACTGAGCTTCCCCTCCCCTCGGCGGTGCGCCAATACATCCATCCACCCTTTGGTTTTGCAACAATGATCGATCAAAGAGATGTGAGGGGCTACCACTAACAGGTATAGGAACTACTAAAGGTACTAAAGAAACAAGAACAACAACTACTAATTCATCAGCCAATATATTCCCGAAAAGTCGAAAACTAAGAGATAGGGGTTTTGTGAAATCTTCTAGGATGTTAATTGGTAAAAGTATTGGGGTTGGTTGAATGTATTTCCCGAAATAACCTAATCCTTTTTTGGTAAGACCCGCATAAAAATATGCCACTGACGTCGGTAAAGCTAAAGCAACAGTAGTGTTTATATCATTCGTGGGGGCGGCTAACTCCCCATGAGGTAATTGTATGACTTTCCAAGGTAAAAGGGCACCTGACCAGTTAGAAACAAAATAAATAGGAACATAGTTCCAATAAAGGGAACCCAGGGACCATATTCTTCTCCAATCTGAGTCTTGATCAAGTCTCGAATAAATTCAAGAACATATTCGAAGAAATTTTGACCGTCGGTCGGAATGGTTTGTGGATTTCGAACGGCTATGATGACAGTCCGACCACAACGACCGAATTTATTATCTTCATGCATAAGGATAATAGATTACCTAGTAGAAAAGATTTCAAAATCATCACAAATGTCCCCCCTGTCTTTTCTATTTCAATTTCTCGATTATTATATGATGATTTCTTAACTTTCCATATATAGAAAGATAGAAACAGATAGACTATAAATGACATCTCTTATGTCAATGACATCAAAGGGATATGAAATGAATGGAATTGGGATAGAGATGGAATATAATGAAATAGAGCCACTTTGAGGTTCCCTATGAAATGAGGCATGGAATGGAGCCACTACGAAGAAGTTCTGGGAGTTACGAAGGAAGCTTCGGACTCATATTGTTCATGGGTTGAGAACGGGAGTTGAACTCTATGAGGTCGAATCTTTATGGAAGCTTTAATTTTTGTGCTTATCCCAATTGTTGGTTCAGTTTATGCATGGCGAAAAGGAGCATTGGAATGGTCTTAGCTGAATACTCAGACAATCAAAAAAAGGAAGTAAAAGATGACATTGAGACAGTTATGAATTCGATTGATTTTCCCTTACTTGACCAAACAACCTCCAATTCCGTTATTTCAACTACATCGAATGATCTTTCGAATTGGTCAAGACTCTCCAGTTTATGGCCTCTTCTATATGGTACTAGTTGTTGTTTCATTGAATTTGCTTCATTAATAGGCTCGCGATTCGACTTTGATCGTTATGGATTGGTACCAAGATCGAGTCCTAGGCAAGCTCCACATAAAAAGGGAATCTTTTGTTACAATAGAACCAGAAGTGATGTAGATCATTCAAGAATCGAAGTCGATTTGCTTTATAAAAAGAAGATATCAATGAACTTCTATGAAAGGGTTTTACGGGATTCAGCCAATTGTCCCGATCGTGGGATATCATTGAGAAATAGGAATCCGCGTTATCAAAGGATTTCTGCGATTATTTCTAGTATGGAATGAGTCAGTCATCCACTTTGGTATCTTTTTGAACAAAAAAGGTAATATTTGTTCCTCCATTGATCAGAGGATTCCTCACTTCTTTCTCTATATCTAGTCAATCTGCAGGATCAAGCAATTGTCATATCTCGCATAGTGCTTCCTCCACGGAATTGCAAACCCCTAGTGACCTCTACTCGCTCCCTCTGACTGATTCCTCCAACGTTCTCGATGCCCGTCTTTGGCACCCCGCAGAACGTCTTCGCTTCACGGCTCGCCTCGGCTGGCTGGATTTTCACAAATACCACCAGCTCCTCCTTTAGTCACCAAAATTTCAGCCTGAGAAAATTGACCCGCCAACTCACAAGCGCCCCCCCCCCCCCCCCCCCCCCCCCCTTCCGGGAAGTTAACCCCACGCCAGGGGTTGACAGTGATGTCCTAACATCCAATTTGTGTAGCGTTTTAGTTGTACGATCATTAGATGTATCAAAAATTGTGATTATTAATTTAATGGTATTAGATTTATCATATTTAGATTATAACAATGTAATTGATGATAATATGATAAAATTCCAAGGCCATGGGAAATAGATTTTGTACTGTCATAGGATGACTAGGATGAGATATGAATGCCTTAAGCTTTGATCTAAAACATGTCATAGCCACAGGCTCACCAAAAAGGACATTGGCAAAACCCGATAGGTCAGTGTGCTCTGCATTGAACAATATGATGAATACAACTAGTTCAAATTAACTTGTTGGTATAGTTCACACAGGATTAGGTACACAATTGAAATTTGCTAAAGTTATCATATGGTAGGATAGACACATGCTGTGGGATGATTGTTTACATAGCAAAGCAAATTGCTTGAATCAAAAGGGTTCCCTGAGAAAGCACATCAAATAAAGATGCTGATATCTTTCCCTGTAGAAGACTGAACCTACATGGGAGCACACATCTCCATTCCTCTCTACATCTCCATCTCCATCTCCAACCTACGAGTTATGTGCATTCAGCATCTCCCTGTATACCATATCTATGAATTGGTTGTTCTGGGGCAAGAAATGGTAAGATTTCAGATATACAGTATCCATACCACATAAATCGATGCAATAAACAATAATATAAATCATCTGAAAAGATAAAACTTCAATCAATGCCATCCGAATCATAACCATCATGCCAATAGTTAAAAACATGACTAACACGGCACACAACTGAGAGTTTTAAGTTCAGCACACTACATACTGAAGTACTTCGATTGGTATTTAGTTGTTGAGTATAATTCCATAGGGTAACAATATGAAAACGGAAATTGTTCCAAGGTATTTAGTTGCTAAGTATGATAGTTTTGGGTAGTAACTTGCTAATTATAATAGTTTAGGATAACAACTTGCTATATAATAGTTTAGTGTACCAACTCGTTAATTATAACAGTTTAGGGTTGCGACTTGCACATTGGAAAATGTTCAACATATTTCATTGCAATTTAGCCTAAATTATTTCGGATATGCTCATGAGTTCAATATGTCGAACCTGAAACCAAGGCCCGCAGTATCCCAATCAGTTTCGAACCCTTCTTACGAGTATTTCAGTGGTTTCAACAGTTTGGTGGTCTCCGAGTTATTGGTTTCGGAAAACCAAAGTAATTTACATTATAGAACTTCTAGAAATATAACGGTTATATTGTGTCAATAAGTAATTTTATCGACACACTATAGGATGTTCATCTTTGACATGATATAATCATTGTGTCGACATTGATTTCTCCATACTTCTCTCTTTGATTGTCATTTTATTTTTCCTTGCCGATATATGACCCTATAAGACGAGTCACAATTTTGGTATCGGATAAGTATCGGATTGGAAATGCTTCGTGAAGACATCCAACTTCTACGCTTGAAACAGTGAAAATACCCAAAATATCACTACTATTATGTACACAAAATATTAGAGATTTTGATACTATGAATGGAACAAGAAGTTGTGCTTTTCAAGGGATTCCCAAAAACAAATACCAATCAACAAGGGAAAGGTGAAATCAGAGAATAGCTTGTATGAAAATACTAACTTCAAGTATAGGGCAGAGCTATTATATATTTCAAGAAGTTCACCAAATATAGACCCCAAAACTTTCTTCTTTTCAACCTTTTCCTTGAGAAGTAGGTTTTGACTTCAGAGAATACTAGGAATTAGACTCAAGGATAATAGTAAAGCGTATTATTTAAGGGATCATATATTCATATAGCAGATAACAGCCAAGCATCATTTTGGCACATCCATCAACAAAAATGCTAGGCAAGAAAAGGCAGAATGACTCGAATCATACCTGCACAAGCCTCGATAATGCATCGCGAACTTTTTCCTTTGTGATAATTGGCCCACTTGGAACAGGAGTAAGAGATGGAGGAGGAGTAGGTGGCGGAAAGGGTTGAAGTAATGGAGTACCATATGGGCGTTGCATGGTCACAGGGGGATGTAATGGCGGGGCAGTTGGCACCAAAGATGTAATTGGTGGCATCAACAATGAAGATGGGGGCGAGAAAAAGGAAGGTTTAAGAAGATTTGTAGCACGGCTGCCACTGTTGTTAGACTCTTGAGCGTCAAGGATAGGTAGTAATGGGTTAAATGAAGTTGGCAAAGGAGAGGCAGAATGGAGCTTTGGCAAGCTAGATGGAATGACACTTGGTGTGTGGGAAGCTAAAGGAAGAGTAGAAGATTGAAGTGGTGGTGCTGTAATTGGTGCACTTGGAACATTTCCAATATTCATAGCTGCCTGCAAAAAAATAAAACCACCCAAGTCAAGAATTAAGAAAGGAGATTCTGAATTGATTAGTTATGTTTTAACTTTCGAAGTATTTAATAAAAGCACTAGATCTCCGAAACATTACTGGCTTTGGGGGACTCATTGTGGATTGCTACACTAATGAGTAGCCATATATAACTTAACTGGTCAGCATGACAAAGGACATGTTTAGGCATCAATAACAGAAGATCAATCATGTCAAAAAGAAAGCAAGGCCAACTTCAACATTAGTTTAATTATGTATGCCATGCAATAGACTATAGTAATACTAGATGAGGGCATGCAAAAAATTGATGCCATAATTTAAACTAGTAACTGGAGTACATACACTAAAGAAGTTCACGAATGAAATATCGGGAACATCAGCTACAGATGCAGATGCAGATGCGGCTGAAGATGATGTCGGTGGCTCCAGAGGACCTTCAATCACATCCAAACTAGGAACTGCTTCCAGTTCCTCGAATTCACTGTTGCAAATAAGAGATTGTTCACTAAATAGTAAAACAGTGATTTAAGAAAGAACCAATGTTCCATAAATGCAGTTCCAGAGTACAACAATCAGAACTAAACTCCCAATTATGTCAGATATAAAAATAAAGACAGACTTAAACTTAATCAAACCATACTATTAAGGGGAAAAACAGAGTCTACTAACAAAAAGGTGCCGCCTGCTAAAAAAAGCAATCACTAGAAGAACATCACCCAGGTGCCATTCATTATGAATGATGCCCCAGTCAATACAAATCATTAGAATCTAGAGTTAAAGTACATAAAAGAAGATCATGTAGTAGAATGTGAGATGAAAAGTATTGAGAAGCTGGCTCAACTTAATGGACTTATTCATTAATGTGGTGGAGAGTACATACTTACAGGCCAAGGTGTACTCCCCTTATGTTTTCACAATATGGGACTAAAACAAGAGTAAAACTAGAAAGTCTCTAGGCCATACGAGAAATAAGAACAACTTCTAAAATCCCACACAAGCTGGAGCGTACATGTTGTGAACTCCAAGCTTGGACGGAAAATGAAAATAAAGTAGACTGGGCAAAACATTGGTGAGAATGTATGTGATCTACGATGTAGCATGAACATGTTGGAACTCGACCTCACAAAGTTTTGACATTCTTCATGTTTGGTGCACTCATGAAACACTAGGTTCTCAACAGTATGAATAGTGACTTGGTTATCACAGTGGATAATCGCTGGGAGGAAAGAGCCATACCAATATTCACAAACTCTTTAACCATGGTAGCTCGAAAACAGCATGTGCCATCAAGCGATACTCAAACTTCGACAGAAGATCTAGGAACAACAGTCGGTTTCTTGCCTGCAAATCACAAGGTTACCACCAAAGTATAAAATCTACTAGTAGACCACAATCATGCACTGAACCCGCATAATTAGCATCGACATAAGCGGTCATGGATAGTGAAGAGGAAGGCTAATAGACAAATCCATGGCCAAGAGAATTCTTCAGGTAGCAAAGAACACGCTCAACTGCAAACAATGTTCAAAACAAAATACATATTTGGGTAAGTAACCATCAAATATATGAGCTTCCCAACAAGAGATCGGTAGTAATCAGGATTGGACAACAACGAATAGGAGCAAAACAAGAGAGGATGGCTTCATATTCACAACCATAGGAATATTAGCTCACTTGCACCCCAAACAACCAGCATCCTACAAAAGATCGATACAAAACTACCACTAAGATATGATAAGGGAATCATCACGTCTAGCAATATCGAAGAAGACACAAATCCTTGGTATGAAAATAAGAAGACACCTTTTTCTTTGATCATAGAAATCCCTGAAGTATCATCACCCAATAATACGAATAGCATCCACATAAACCAAGAGAACCACTACACGCTACTGCCGGCGATGGATGAATAAAGAGAATTCAATTGTGCTCTGAGTAAATCCATTCACCTGAACTACCAGACTGAAATTGTTGAACCAAGCACAAGGAGACTGTTTGAGACCATAACTTGACTCTATGTAGTTAAAAACGGTTTTTTTATGATCACGGTCCAGTAGAATTATTGATATTCACTGATATATCAGATTTATAACAGTAAATATCGATTTACATTTATAACACAATTTTTATATGAACACAGACTTAATAGATATCTATTATAAAATATGCAATAAGAGTTTCTTAAAGCATTAAAACTAAAAGGTTCGTACCCAAACCAACATTACAATATAAAAAATACCACTTCAAAACGGTTCAACTAATATGAAAACAAAAAAGATCCCAATTCAACTTTCAAATTTCAACATCTATTAATCTTCATTAACCTCAACGCCAACTTCATTTTCTTCGTTTTCACCATCATCATATTCTCCACCTTCTTCCCTAGTTTGTTAATCTTTAGCTTCTTCATCCTCCACATATTCATTATCGTGAACAAGTGAGGAGAGTGAATCTATAACACCTCGTGACCCTGTACTTCTCCTCCCCGATGTTTGGTTTTAACAAAACCTAACCGTTATATATACTGATATATCGGTCATATCGACCGACAATATCGGTACCGATATTTCACCGATTTTTTCCAAAAAAAATAGGTGCCGGACCGATACCGTTATATATCGGTTATATAACCGATATATAACGGTTTTTAACTGCTTGGGCTTGACTTGCATAAGTGACACATAAGAATCACAATCTCATAACCAAGACTCTTAATGTACACAATCTCATTAAAATCACCATTGAGAAAAGCATTCTTAATATCCAATTGATATATAGTCCAACCACGGTGCAAGAGAAATTAATACAGGAACAGTATTAAGCTTGACAATGGGAGAAAAAGTCTCCTCATAATCAACCTCATATTGCAGAGTAAATCGTCGAACAACAAGATGCGCTTTCAACTGCTTGCAACAAGTTTATAAACGACGGTAGACGGATGCGCGACGGAGAGGGACGCTTGCCACCTAGACACTTGATACATTTTGGCATTTTTTTTTACTATTTACCACTGGGTTTTTTTTGCATAATATACATATTTTAAGGGTGTGTCGTGCATAACTAAGTTGTAGAACAAAAAACTATTGTAAAAGTGAACCATAGGTCCATAATGTTTGCAAAACTATTTTGTCAAAACATCTAGGCATGTATTGCTCCGCCTAAGCGCCCGCCTACATCCCTACTGCATACGCTGCCAAATCTTTGTTGACCTACTCCACAGCTAACGAAAAAAGTGGTGAGGAGAGCGTCCGTCTCGTGCCTAGCCACGCCTAGGCGGCCGCCTCGTCCGCCACTTAGAACACTGCTTACCAAACCTCTCTAGATTGTGCTTAATAGTAAACACTAACCGACAACCAACACAAGAATGACTATCTAGGAGAGGTACCAACTTCCAACTACCTAAACCAAAGGGTCTTCATTTCTTCATTCATGGCGGCCCACCACCCCAGATGATAGAGTGCCTCCTATACAGAAAAAGGGGTGGAAGCATAAAAAAGAGAGCATGTAAACTTGTATAGTGGAGGAGTCAAACGATGTTAAGGAACAAAGTTAAAAAAATTGATGCATAGTACATGTCTATTGCTTCTTACTAAGTGCAATAGGAAGATCATCCACAACAGAAACATCATTAGTAGGGACAAGCATTCTTGGATATCATAGCAAGACTTTTATTTGGGGGTGGCGGGAATGGTTTATTGGAGAAAGTATGTAGCGTTGATTGTGGAGATGAGCTATCAACAATAACATAGAGACGTGGAAGCTCTCGTGAAGTAGTGGAGTATTAGGTAGAGGAGGAAAGAAGGAGATGATCCGCAAGAAACGTAACGTTAGGAGACGTAACAAGTTTCCCATCCTAAGGAATAATAACATATCCTTAATGAATACGAGAATAGCCAACAAAGAGATACTTGGTTGCACGAAGAGCCAATTTACCACCGGCGGACCAAACTGATAAACAAAGCAAGTACACCAAAAAATTGAGGAATCAACGAGAGTCGTTGTGAAGAGGGAAAGAGGATAAAGTAAGGAGATCTGTAATTAAGAATGGTGGAGGACATATGGTTAATGAGATAACAATGGTAATGGAAAAGTTCTAATAGATTTTTGAAACATTCATTTGAAAAAGTAGCGAATATGCAACCTCGAGAAGATTGCCGTTTTTACGTTGAGTTGCACCATTTTGTTGTGGTGTATAAGAACATGAAGTATGAAGAATGATTCCATGGGAAGCACAATTATCCTGAAACTCACTACTCGTAAACTCGCAAGCATTACAACCAAGTCATGCAAGAATGATTATCAATGAAAGTAGCAAAATAACGGAAGCCAAATAAACTAGTAGTTTTATAATATCCCCAAATATCATAGTGCACTAAAGAAAAGGAAGCATCGCTTCTAGAGATGTAAGGATAAAACGTAGAGCTATGTTGCTTCCTAAAATACATGCTCCACAAGAAAAAGACAAATATGGGAGCGCCTTTCATAGGATAGTCAAAGGAGCATGCCCTAACCGTCGATGTCAATCAATAGAAGAGGTAGTCTCTAGGATAGCCGGTGATGTCAATAAATATAAGGCATTAGCTTCTCGTCTCGTCCCCTACCATTAATGGTCTGCGTCTAGAGATCCTGAATCACAAAAGAACAAGAGAAGGTTATCGAATAATCATGATCCCAATTAAGACGACTAACAAAAACAAGATTACAATGTGATCTAAAACATTAAGCATAATGTAAAGTTGAAGAGTAGGGGTGAGAGGCACTACTTCACATCCACAAACCGAGGTGGTCGTCCATTAGCAACCGTAATGAACTCAGGAAAAGTCCCTGTATTGACTGAGTAATAAGATTGGTAGCACCATAATCAACAATCCAAGAAGAACAATGGGTGATGCATGATATACTTTTAGTAGAAGGACTAAGTGAAAAAGCCATGTAGAATTTGTAGCTCATCTCGTAAACTTTGTACCTCATCTACAGTAGAACGAACAGTAAGAGAAGTAGTCGAAGCATCGACACGTGGTGCAAAGACGGTACAAGTAGATTGTTGTGATGCCCAAGATTGTTGTTGAGGCTGAGGATAACCATGCTTCCTATAGCAAGTGGCCTCAATATGGTTTGGGCTACCACAATAAGAGCAAATGCCAATAGCACCCCAATTATGGCTATGTCCCTTTCGACCCCCTGGTCGAAAACGAGTACGAGCCCCTCTACAACCATAAACATGAGGATTATGAGAGTAAGCATGGGAAGCCACATTGTCCGGAGGAGGAACTCGTACCACGGACGAGAAAACACTAGTAAGAGACAAAGTAGTACCGGAAGATAGAATGTTGGCACGCACGTCATGAAGACACAGAACACATGCCAAGAGAATAGCGATAACAAGGACCTCTCGTTGGGAGCACACTGGACATATATAATCATAGCAAATAGCTGGTGATAAAGCCACTCATTGAAAAGGGCCTTGTAACGGGCCACAAAAAAAAATCACGTCGCCCTCTGCAACCTCTATCGAGTTGAACTCTTGGAATATATCATAAAGGTGATAAAGACTATCACATCTCTCTGGCAGTAGACATCTATAATTCTATATCATGGTACAATAGCAGGGATTCTCTAAGATTCTATATCACGGTACAAGCAAGGATTCTCTAAGACTGAACTCGATCATCATTACGTAACCAAGTCTCATAAGGATCAGTTAGAGGAGTCTTAATCAGGTGACGATAAGCCCTTGGTCCCAAGGGCACAACGAATCGAATGAGGCCACTCTACATAATTCTTATGTCCGCGAAGTGTAATAGTAGTAAGACGAAGCTCGTCCCGAGGCTCATACTAGCACGACATAGTAGAAGAAGAATCTCCCGATAAAGGAGATGAGGAAGCCGGAGAAAAAGACAATATCAGGAGTCGTAGTCATAGGAGCAAGCAAACTAAATCACCAAATAAGAGAGCACCAGAGCCGAAGAAGAATCACCAAAGAAAATGTACAAGACCTCTTCGTAAATCATCAAAAAGAAGAGAAACAGTGAAGAATCTCACACTAAACCACCAAAGAGCATATCAAACCCCATAATCAAATCATTAACAAGCCAACACTAGAACAAAACCATGCCAACACAATCACCATGCTAACAACATCATAAAAAAATTCTGATAACACAAGCTCATAACATCCTTTGAGAGCCCAAAACCGATCAACAATCAATACAAGACTACTAAACACCAAGCAAATCTCAAATAGCAAACCACCAAACATAGAGATAGCTAGGAAAGGAAATAGCTAAGAGTAAAAGAAAATAGTTGCTACCTTTTTTCTTCTTCTTTTTGAAAATCAAAAACTCAATTCTATGGCTCTTCGCTCGGTTCCGACTTGGTGCAGCTGCTTGGCTCTTGGCGCGCGTACGCGGCACCCGGGGGGGGGGGGGGGGGGGGGGGGGGGGGGGGGGGGGGGGGGGGGGGGGGGGGGGGGGGGGGGGGGGGGGGGGGGGGGGGGGGGGGGGGGGGGGGGGGTGGGGGGGGGGGGGGGGGGGGGGGGGGGGGGGGGGGGTCTACCGAGTTGCTAGAGGGAGAATTAGAATCAGATTTGGACTTGTCATTGCATTGGCTGGTCACATGGAGGTGGCCCATCATATCTGGAAGACGAAGCGGCGGGGCCGTGCATATCTCGTGGTCGAGAAGAACAGGAAGGTCGACGACGCTCTAGAAGGCGACGGCACACAGAGACTGTAGATCTTGTAGTTCTCTACAGTGTTCTGGAGGTTGGCGGTTGGTTAGCTGATGGAGGTCAACTGGTATAAACAAATCTTGGGTTTGGTGAGTTGGGAAAGAGGAAGATGAATACTTACAGTATTAGGGTTTTGATCAGAGTTGTAGTAGCGGTCGGAATTTGAGGGTTGAGACGGTGGGTTTGGGTTTAGCCATTAGGCTTAGAGATTGAGAAATTTTTGAAAAAAGAAATTAGGGATTTGGTAAAAGAGCTATCCCAAAGGCAAGAATTGCTATGATATCATGTTGAGAAGTTTGCTCAACTTAATGGAATTAAATCATTAATTGGTGGAGAGTACATATTTATAGGGAATGGTGTACTCCACTAATGTTTTCCCAATGGGGGACTAAAACAAGAGTAAAAACTTGAAAGGCTCTAGGCCTTACAAGAAATATGAACTAACTACTACAAAAAGTGTTAAGTGCTCATTCTTGGATGTTTTCAAGTGGCAAAAATTACATTTTTTACTAATCCACTATGTAACAATAAACCAATGCACATTCATACATGATCCTTCCATTTTGTTCATAAAACAGAATTAGTAATCAAGGACCAGATCACAGGCAAACACTTCTGATTCAATTACAGAACTCTTCCTCAGAATGTTGCCAGAGGTTCTCATTTAACATTTAAGGGATAGTCATGTAGCCATGACATTCCTCGCAGAAGAAAAAAAAATTCCACATCTGGGATGGAAAAAGGTTTTCACAACTCTGCTCCAACTTTTCATATAACAACGTCACATAAGCAATTAAAACATTTAACATAACCACATGTAGCCATAAGGCATTGTTGAGATTTGTATGGCCGAGATGCTATGTTGCACGGACACATATTTGACACATGTTAAGGACACGACGATACGGACACACCACCTATTTTGGTGTGTTGTACCATCTTTGGAGTGTCTGTGGTGTGTCCGGATACGTGTCTAACACGACACAGCCCAAACTTTTGAGAGTCCCTGCTTCCTAGCCAAGATATGATAGTTACCTTTATCAAGATGCATATACAATGTAGCATATAAATCCTTGTTGTCTACAAACATTCTAATAGAATCAACATATGCTATCAGCTTAAAAACTACTCTAAGAGTAACAATTTGTGATTAGAACATTGCTTGTATTCAGATTCACATAAGTTCCGGCATAAGCTATGTTGCACAGACATGACAAAATGATGTCCGTACTGGTGCAACATAGGTAATTACATTTTACCAATTTGAAAATGTGTATCCCATATCTATCCAGGTCCGTATTCGTGCAACATAGGTCATATGTAAAGATAACTCCAAGATGAGTTCCTTGTCAAATTGAAGGAAAACTCTAAGATTAAGTTCCTTGTCGAAGATGTTAAAAGGATGCATGAAAGTGCAATACACTCTCAATACAGTAAGTTGATTAGAACACTCTCATCATATGCTATCAGCTTAAAAACTACTCTAAGAGTAACAAATTGTGATTAGAACATTGCTTGTATTCAGATTTACATAAGTTCTGGCATAAGCTATGTTGCACGGACACGACAAAATGATGTACGTACTGGTGCAACATAGGTAATTACATTTTTACCAATTTGAAAATGTGTGTATCCCATATCTATCCAGGCCCGTATTCGTGCAACATAGGTCATATGTAAAGATAACTCCAAGATGAGTTCCTTGTCAAATTGAAGGAAAACTCTACGATAAAGTTCCTTGTCAAAGATGTTAAAAGGATGCATGAAAGTGCAATATACTCTCAATACAGTAAGTTGATCTGCTTAATCTTCCAACGTAGCATCTTACAACTTACATGGTTTCCTACGACATGGAGTAATTACATGTATGACAATAAAGATTTCCCAACAATCCTTACAGGTGGAAGAATTAGGTATTGCATGTATTGCCAATAAAACTAGCAGATTAATGAATATTCGTGTTAGAACTTCTTCGAGATGATCAAAACAGTTACCATCAGCAACTGGAAAGCTTTTATGAGAAACTTATAAATTCCACAAAAAATTACAGGAAACATCATAAGTATGATCAATTGGACCACTACTCATCCTGCAGGATCAATATAAGTAATACTGCTCTTTACCTTTTGGTTGAAGATACATTAAGCTTCAGAGGGACCTTGGAAAATGCACTAAGGATCCTGGACAAAAGAGATCAGTTCAGTTTAATCTCTTAGGGTAAGAAGCCACAGCTATCGTTAATCACGACATATGGAAGAAGCTATAAATGTAGAACCAAGTTTTTACATATGGACCTAGAGGTCAGTAAATTAGTGTCACAAAAAATTATTAACAAGGAAAAATTAATTGAACAATTTCACATAGTCTATAGGCAGCATCTCAGCAAGTGAAAAACAACAAAGCAGCCAGTACCTGCTGAAAAGATTTGCCACTGCCTCACAGTCGTGTGAATTATAAAACCATATGCCATTTACTTCTTGGGCCGCATTGTGATACAATAAATATGGAACCTGAACTTCATACTCAAAATCCCCCAAAAGATCCTCCACCAGGTTGTCTACAAGTAAGAGGAAAAAGTTACAAAAAAAAAAAACAATATGCAAACCAAACTTCATATAGTAGTTGATTATTACAACAACACAAACAATCCATGTGGCCTAAGGTCCATATGGTGTAACGAGAAAGGAAAAAGTAGTTAAGACAAAACCAGCATATAGAGAGGAGTACGAACATTGATAGACATAACTAAGCCAAGCAGCTAAATAAGTCATTCATGGAATGGAAATAATAAGAAGACACATTTACAAGCTTGATACAAGTTGGAAAAGAATGCAATCTTATGGGACTAATAAGTTAGTGAAGACTAAAAAGTATTAACAAAATAAAGGATATTGAGGATAGACCAAATTATTTATTTTTAAAATGAAAATCAACTAGAATAACTTAATATAAAGAGAAATTACTTGGCCGAAATTAGAAACTATTACTATTGCTGTAATTTAGATTTGTGAAGTCCAAAATAATTTAAAGACAATGAAAACTAGCAAAGTTTCTGTTAAGGTAATAGGATTAATGTGCGCTACCTATCAACTAAATTATACAAACTATAAATATACCAGATTAATGAAGAATCCTTTTGGCATCTTTCTAAAAAAATCGATATACTCAGTTCTACTAATTATTGGTGAATCATATGGAACCACGAGAAGCCTATTACAAGTGAAGAAACGAAGACGTCACTAAGAAAAAAATAAATTTGAAAAGAAAGTTGGTTTTATGCCAGTCTTCTAACTATGAAAGTTATTTTCCTATTAAGATGATTAATAGAAAATATTTAGAGAAGAGTCGAGATAACTAGTTGTGCCAAACTATGAAAGTTGTTGGCTTTTTAAAAATGATTAATAGAAAATATTTGAGAGAATAATGAAGATATCCAGTTAACTCTTGTATTAGTATATACTTAGTAAAGGCTTGTGATCCAGCTTATTAAGGCCGCAAGGAGGCACACACTAAAGGCCTAGGCGAAGGCTTTGAGGTGGCAAGGTAGGAGCTCAAGACTAAATTAGGGGTGTGTTATAGGTAAGTTGAGACAAACTTGTCGTTTATGACTGAATTTGTGTTGTTGAGACAAACTTGTCGTTTATGGCTGTGAAGTTGAGACAAACTTGTCGTTTATGTCTATCAAGTGTGTTGTGGGGATCTAATTTCTTCTTTCTACTAGACTCGGGATCTAATTTCTTCTTTCTACTAGACTCAGGGGTCTGCTTGGCAATTGTAAGGGTAGTGGTTATGAGGTATTTTTAGAGTACCGGTTATGAGCGGTTATGAAGAGTCCGATTTTGGGTGGTTTTAAGTAGCGGCTTTCAAACCAGTCTAATCCATGCTTGGTAATTCATTAAGGAGCGGTTCTGAAAATTTTTTACACGAATAAAATTATATATGTCCATATATAAACGAAATAGTCCTAAGCGTGGGAACTGCCACCAAGTCTACGCCTCGATCAGGAGGTAGAAGTCCATTTGATCAAAATAATATAAACACATAAAAAATAGAAAAGCCTAGTTGAAAGTAGAAGAGAGATTTTAAAAACTTACCGAAAAAGTAGACATAGTTTGGAAGAAGAAGAGACACACAGATGAGAAAGAAAAAATAGTGTATGGTATTAGCAGTTATAATATATTTTTGGTGAGGATATAAATGTAACAAATAAAAAACCTCTCAAAATCCATCGATTTGGGGTATTTATAAAGCCACCAAAAATTACATCATACCAGCTTTGGGAGGTTTTTGAGCCGATCAAACCAATGCCTCAAAAAGATTAACAAGCAAGGGTTTTCATAATCAGTCGGATCAAAAACACTCCAAAACCGATGAAAACACCATTACCAAGCAGACCCTCATGGAAGTTTTCACTGGCAGAGGAAAAATCAAAAAAAGAGTAAAGAGAAGAGAAACCTGCATAATGGATGCCTGAAATGCGCTAGCAACGCTAGTTACATCGTTGATAGGGTTGACGGAGGCGATTTAGGCCGAACAACAAAGGGAGGAGCAAGGAATGGAGTAGGCAGCAGACTCTATTCATCTTTAATATCTATAGCCTATTGAGCCTGGAGCATGTTCTCATTTCAATGTGAATGGGCCTGGGCCAGGTATCCATCCATGTTGAGGCCATTGAGGGGTCCGCATCCCATTTCAAGACGGTTGAGGTGTTCGCCTCTGATTTCTAGGCGGTCGTCTTAGTATATCATAACCTACATGCTTGTTGCCTGGGTTCACGCCTTCAACAAGCCTGCTTATGGTAAGGTTCCTAGGGAGATAATATAGTGGATATTAACAGTTATATCAAAGTCATAGCATATGTACGGCGAAATGTGATTTGTAAGGACATTATAAGATACTTCATTCTCTGTCACCAAGCATGGACATAAAGTAATTACCTCTTTGCATCACCAAGTATCAGCATAAATTCAATTAACTTTATACAATTACTTACAAAACCTAATTGGCAGTTTCAAGGTGAACTTATTTTGTGAATAGTGTCTGCTGAGAATAATTGTTAATGAGACTAAAGAAGTGTTTATCTCATACAACGCTCATATAGAGATAAGGTTGGATTCAGAGGGTTTAGAATTAGTAGGTCAAAAACAAAGGATACGAAATATAGTTTCATCGATAATTCAAGAAGAAATAGGAAAGATGTGCACATTGTTGGCCAAAAGGAACCAAGGAGTGACTATTTATCAACTTGAATTGGCAATATGAAAAGGATGTCTATTGAAATGCAATGACGCACTACCATTGATATTTAAAGGAAGATTCTATAAGACTTTGTAAGAGCAAGCATTTTGGTAGTAGAAATGAGAAGGCTAAGATGGATGAATGGCAAGACCACTAAAAGTTCAGTCATGGGAAATTAGAGATGATGTCAATAAACGATACATCATTAGAGTAATTGATACTATGAAATATGGTAGACCTAAACAAACGTGGTTTGGTACTATGAAAAAGGAGTCAAAGAAGAAAACTTCCTGAGTTAGATGAAAAGAATTTGTATTTCATATTAGAGAGAAGCTAAAAGAGGGTTCATTGATATTCCACAAATTGGATGTACGAGTCTTCTGAGCATTGCAGTTGCTAATTGATGTAATGCATGCTTCTATTTGTGCCAACCTATGTCTATATACCATAGTTTGCAGTATCGGCCGACACTGATCCGATACTGATACGGTTTGGCATGTCCCAATCCGATACCGATACTGACATTGGGTCTCTTTCCCACTTAATTCGGCAAAAAAATTGAACGAAGAAAGATTAATTGGCAAGGATGTAAAAGCATAGTAATATTGTAAGAGCATGTAAATAAATTAAAAAAACACTTATTTATTGCAGGTAAACCAATCGGCAAGGGTGACTATTATTTCATTCAATTTCAAAACTATTATGAAACAACACAGAAAATACTTAAAATTATGCCTAAATGTCTAAAATATTTTTCCTAAAATTTTAATAATTTATTTATAATTATTGACTTTCCGATACAAAAAAAATTCGATAATCAAAGCTGAACCACCGATGTCGTCGATCTGGATACTCATAGGAACGGTCTGATACCAATTTCGATACCGATATTGCGAACATTGCTATATACTATGCAGGTTGTCAAAATCAGCAATATGAACATGAATTAATGCTTCCGCTATAAAGAACGGATGGTAGAAGGATTATTATAAAATTCCAAGGCGAGGATCTCAATGGCTTTTTAGCAAAAGCACAATGTAGTTATACAAATCTTGTATTCATTGTTCAACAGAAAATTAATGTAATAAAGTTGCACTCTAATTCCAAGGTGAGGATCTCAATGGTTTTTTAGCAAAAGCACAATGTAGTTATACAAATCTTGTATTCATTGTTCAACAGAAAATTGACGTAATAAAGTTGTACTCTAATTCAGTCCTTGATTTAATCTTGCATTTACTTGTTCTTCTCAATCTCAATAATAGGAAAGAGGAGCCTACTCCTTCACTTCCCAATCACCAACAAAAAAGAGAATTTTCTCTCTATTTGAATCCGATCAAAGCTCAAAGTGGTGGTCTACGTCGAGGAAGATCGAGGGATGGCGGCCGGTGGCAGGAGTTGCTAGCATCGACATCAGCTTCGACAATGGGGCGGCGATAGGGTCGGGTCGAGATGTGGAGTGATAGCTTGGATTGATGGCTGGGAGTGGCGGCTAGGACTTCGTAGATACGATCAGAGGTTGGTGGTGGCGCGGGAAAGAGAATCAATAGAGAGTCGGCCGCCCCTAGGGTTTCACATACCCGAGGGGTGAGGTTATATTTCACACACTAAACTCAGTTTGGATTACAAGTATTGCTTACAATATTTCATCAAACTTCTCATCGTCTCAATAATAATAGTCCAGTCTATATATAGGCATACAGAAAAGCAATAAAATTCCCACAAACAATGTGGGACCAAAAGATAAGCAAATCTAAACTTAACCTACGTCAAACCATAATAAGAGTCCAAACATGACTCAAATACGAGAATCAAAACATAACTGAATTAAATCAGAACCACACAAGCAATGTCTAGTCATGTCCAAGATGCCTCATGCGCCTGTACATGACGCCGAAAATCTCGTGCTTGCGGTGTCCTCATCATTCTCCCCGGGTAAGGGAGAGCTCGACTCTATCGAAACTCGGGCCTTGCAGCCCTAATAGTGCTCCAATGGATCTGGATCGAGTCTTTATAAATTATCTCGAACTAGCCAAGTGTCCTCAAACTCAAGGCGACCTCTCCAACGAACCAAGTACCTGCAAATATCATCGCTGCTAGTAGAAAATATGATCATCAATAATATTTTTAATATCATACGTGTTGCGGTGGATTATACTTTTGTAGTTGAGGTAAAGAAGGTCCCTCAAAATTAGGCTCAGGGTAAGGTTATCAACCAGTTGGTTGTCTAGGTTAAAATTTGGACCTTTATATCGACTAAGTCCTCAATATTAAATGTACAACTAAAATTAAACCCTTCTGGAAGATCGAGAACAAAAGCATTATTATTAAAAAAAAAAAAATTTGAAGGGAACTTTTTGAAGGTTCTCGGAGGAACTGCTCCAGATGAATCCGGACTATCACATAATCACCAACTTTGAATTCTTTAAACTTCCTTTTTAGACCAGCACGTAATTTATAGTTGACATTATTTTGTTCGATCCATTTACTATTTTTTATGCAAATCATGGATGCGAGATATGAATGCAGATGCTGACTAAGATACTCTATAAGATGCAGACATAGAAATAAGGTATATAGGTTGTCTAGGTTTGTGACCATAAACTATTTCAGCTGGACAGACACCGGTTCAATAGACAGTTATTATAAGCGAAATCCGCAATGGACAGATGGAGGTTCCAAATTCCTAGATTCTCACCAACTAACGCTCTTAACAGGTTTCCTAAACTTCTACTAACGACTTCAGTTTGACCGTCGGTCTAGGGGTAAAAAGTTGTGAAGAAGTGTTATTTGTTTTCATTTTGTGCTATAGGGTTTTCCAAAAATATCTCGTAAACTTAGCGTCCATATCTAACACAATGGTCTTCGGTAAGTCATACAATTGAACCACCCAATCAAGGTAAAGCTTGGCAATTCGGGAGGCATTACTTTTTTGGAACAAGGTAAAATATGGCATTTTAAAAAATTTATCCACAACCACAAAGAGTCGTGCTTCCTAACAGTCTTGGGAAGGCATAACACAAAGTCCATGCTAATAACTTGCAAAGGACAATTTGGGACAGTTAATGGCGCATAAAGGCCGGTATTTTATTTTTGTTGCTTTTCTAGCTGACAAGTGTGACACTAACCAACAAGCCTAACAACATCTTGCGTAGTGCTCGACCAAAAGAATCGGCGTTTTACCGCCTCAATAGTCTTATTGCTCCCAAAATGTCCTGCAAGAACCCCATCATAAACTTCCCACACAAGAAAATCCCTCAAGGATGTACCTTAGAAGCCAGAAACTCCTAGAAGGTCAACGAATCTCAGTAAGAACCTCGATTCGGCGGTTCTTACTTGGGAGCTCGTTAGGAACTCGCTTCCCCCGATGAGGGGAGCTCGCTTCTCCGGCGACGGAAGCGCGTTTCTCCGACGATATGAGTGTTTCCTATAACATGACCATAATTTTAAAAAAGGACGTAAATTTTCGAAAAAAAGTTATAAGATTTTTAATACACGATTATCAAAGTACCAAGAAACTAAAGATTATTTACCTTGACATCATAAAAAATCAATATGTGAATGATCTTTCTGCAACTTTGAACTGAACTTTATAAATTCTAATAAATATTAAGATATTTATAAGTTTTGATAACAATAATTAACAAACATAATTTTTTTATTAGCACACGCTCCGCTTCCGCTTCCAACTTTAGACTCTTCTAAGTAGTCGCGTTCTCCCGCTCCCGCCCCCTTCCTTCCCCGCTTCCGCTTCTAGCATTGACATCTAAGGGATGTACCACGGATGCACAACTTACAAAACTTGAACAGATGCCCATCAAACCCATCCTAGATAAGGAAATCATCAACTTCACACGTATTGGCATTGCTTAATATGACAAAGATATCATAAAAATCAGGACATGACGTGTACTCCTTTAATTCGTTCAAATCCAACTACTTCAGTGCTCATTTCAGAAAGGAGAAACGATCAACAGCTGAGCGCATCAACATCCTTATTTTCAACTCTCGTTTTATGTCGAATGGTATAAGTGTAATCATGCAGAAACTCTACCCATCTTTCATGTCTAACATTTAACCTCTTTTGGGAGTTGATATGCCTAAGGGCTTCATGGTCTCAAAAGATGACGAATTCTTGTAGAAGCAAGTAATGTCGCCAATAGTGAAGAGCTTGTACTATCGCGTAGAACTCTGTCGTAGGTAAAATAACACTGTCGAGCATCATTCATTTTCGTATTGAAGTACGCAATTGGGTGGTTCTCTTGGGATAAAATTTTACCAATACCAATACCCGAAGCATCACAGGTGACGATCATTAGTTTTCGGTTGTACATAATGAATCTTACACCATTCGACATAAAGCGGGAGTTGAAAATAAGGTTGTTGATGTGCTCAAATGTCGATCGTTTCTCCTTTCTGAAATGAGCACTAAAGTAGTTGGATTTGAACGAATTAAAGAAGTACACGTCATGCCTTGATTTTCATGATCTTTATCTTATTAAGCAATAGCAATACGCATGAAGTTGATGATTTCCTTATCCAGGATGGGTATGGATGGGTATTTGTTCAAGTTTCGTAAGTTGTGCGTCCCTAGTACATCCTTAAGGGATTTAATCGTGTGGAAAATTCATGATGGGGGTCGTGCAGGACATTTTTGGAGCAATAAGACTATTGAGACGGTAAAACGTCGATTCTTTTGGCCGAGCATTAAGTAAGGTATTGTTAAGCTTGTTGGTTAATCTCACACTTGTCAGCTAGCAAAACAACAAAAATAAAACACCAATGTTTATACGCCATTATTTGTCCCAGATCGTCCTTGGTAAGATATTGGCATAGACTGTGTTAGGCATTCCCAAGACCATTAGGAAGCATGATATTGTGGGTGTAGACAGATTTTCTAAAATGAAATATTTTATACTTTGTTCCAAACAAGTAATGCTTATCGAATTGCCAAGCTTTACTTTGATTAGGTTGTTCGAATACATGGCTTACCTAAAACCATCGTGTTAGATAGAGACATTAAATTTACGAGTTATTTTTGGAAGACCTTTTGGCACTAAATGAAAACAAAATTGTACTTTTCCATAGCTTTTCATCCTAAACTGACAATCAAACTGAAGTCATTAATAGAAGTTTAGGAAACCTGTTGAGAACTAGTTGGTAAGAATCTAGGAAATTAATGACCGTCATTTGTCCATTGCAGAATTCGCTTATAATAACACTGTTAATAAGTCTACCGGTGTTTGTCCAACTGAAATAGTTTATAGCTATAGATCTCGTTCCTATGTCTGCATCTCATAGAGTATCAAGTCAACATCGACATTTGCATCACGCATCCATGATTTGCACTAAAAAATTAGTAAACAAAAAGAACAGAATAATGTCAACTATAAATTACATGCTGATCTAAAAAGGAGATTCAAAGATTTCAAAGTCGGTAATTATGTAATAATCCAAATTCGTCAGGAGCAGGAACCGTCAAAAAGTTGCATGCACGAAGTGCAGGTCCGTTCAAATTTCTGAAAAAAATAATGATAATGCTTTTGTCCTCGACCTTCCAAAAGGGTTTAATTTTAGTTATAGATTTAATATTGAAGAGTTAGTTGAATATAAAGGGCCATATTTTAACCCAGACAACCCACTAGTTGTTGACCTTACCCCTGAGCATAATCTTAAGGAACCGTATTTACCTCCACTACCAGAAATACAACCCACCGCAGCACATAATATTGAAAATATTATTGATAATCATATTATTTCTACTAGCAACAGTGGTATTCGCAGGTACTTGATCCGTTTGAGAGGTCATCCCGAGTATGAGGATACTTGGCTGGCCCGATATGATTTACAAAGGCTTGATTCAGATGCATTTGTGTACTATGAGAGTAGCAGAGCCCCAGCTTCGACAAAGTCGAGCTCTCCCTTATCCGGGGAGAATGATAAGGATATCGCACCACAAGCACAAGATTTTCGACATGTGTACAGCATGAAGCGCCCCGGATAGACCCGACATTGCTCACGTGATTTTGTCATTTTGATTTGATATTTAGCTTAGGTTTCTTATCTTAGTCTCACCTTGCTTGTGGGAAATTTAGCTTTGTTCTTCGCATTTTTAGTCCCACGTTGCATGTGGGTGAGTTGGAACATCAAATAATGAATAAAATATTGTGAGGAAATAAAAACCTTGCACTCTATAGCAAGCTTAGAGTGTGAAACCTAATCTCCCCCCTCCCTGGGTGTGTGAAACCCTAGGGTAGCCATCCGCCGAGCATCCCCGGCCCTTCCTCTCCCCAATCATGGGGCCGCCCTCTAGATCACAGCCCTCCCAATCGCCCGCTGCCAGCCTCCCATGTCGCCTCATCGGTGCGAATAACCCCAACCCGCCACCAAACCACCCGCCACCCGATCCAGGCGATACCAGCACCTCCCTGCCACTGCCTCACATCCTAGCAACATGTCTTCCTCCATCGGTGCAGCAGGCACCGCCAGCCAACCAGTCGTCGATCCCCCCTCCCCCGACCTCTGATCAGACTCCACAAAGAGAATCCCCTCTCTTTCTGTGAGTTGTGGTAGTTGGAACAATAGCCAAGGATCATTCCTCATTTAAACAAAACAAGGTTTGCTCTTCCAACTCCCTATGTATTTCGAATTTACCATTGCTAGTCTATATCTCTCTTTAATATTTTTAACTTTCATGACTGCCATTATTTCTTGATTGTGAGCGAGCAAATTTGTTTGATTACAGACCTTATATTTGCTAAAACTGAATATTAATCGAGAACTAAAATTAACTAAAATTAGAGTACAATTACATTACGTTAATCTTCTGATAAACAACGAATAGAAGATTTGCATAAATTTATGTGTTTTTGCCTAAAGAACCATTGGGATTCCGGCCTTGAAACTTAAATCCTTTCTGCTTAGTTAGTCGTTCCTTATAACGTAGTATTAATTCTTGTTCATCCCGCTCATCTCGACACCCTGCAAAACGTATAGACATAGGTCAGAAGTAGTTAAAGCATGCATTACATCAGCCGCCGTTGGCTTCTGAAAAGCAGTGGGGGCAGCAATGGGGTTGGGTCGAGATGTAGAGTGATGGCATGGATTGATGGCTGGGAGTGGCAGCTAGGGCTTCGTGGATACGATCGGGAGGGTGGCGGCGGGGCGTAAAAGAGAAGCAGTACTGGGTCGGTCGCCCCTAGGGTTTCACACAACAAGGGGGTGAGGTTAGGTTTCGTACTCTAAACTCAGTTTGGATTGCAAGTATTGCTCACAATAGTCCATCAATTTGTTCATTGTCCCAATAATAATAGTCCAGGCCTATTAGGCATACAGAAAAGCAATAAATTCAACACAGGCAATATGGGGCTAAAAATAAGCAAATAAAAACAATAAATTTCCTACAGGCAATGTGGGACTAAAAAATAAGCAAACATAAACTACACCCACGTCAAACCATAAAACGAGTCCAAACATGACTCAAATACGAGAACCAAAATATAAGTTAATCAAATCAAAACCACAAGCAATATCTTGTCATGTCCAAGACGCCTCATGCGCCTGTACGTGCGTCAAAAATCTCGTGCATGCGGTGTGATGTCCTCATCACTAATATTGCATAAGAGATGGTCTAAAAAGAGACGGAAGGAAGAAAGAAGCTCGTGTATCATGTGTGGCTCACACAAACATATTTCAATGGAGCCAATCAAAGCACGATAACTATGTTTACACATCAGCACTCTACACATCCATGCATTATGTATGCAATTATTTATATGATGTGACAAATCATCCTAGTTGTCATTTTTCATAGTTCCCTTACGGTAAGTGTGTTTGAGCCACACACACATGAGCCTAACCTTATGTAGCCAACCCCTAAATTTTGGGATATAGGATCTATTGCGTTTTTATGGCAGCCTTTTGGTAGTTTTGACCAACTTGTCATTGGACATAATTATAAATATAACTGCCAAAAATTAATACCCTCTACTATCCAGGCGACTCATTTGCATATGTAAATCTGTGGTTGCACGCTCGGTAAATACCTTGAACTAAAAGGAAAAAGAACTTTATGCCACGTTGGGGGATTGGAAAGTGATTAAGGCATGCTTTCACAGTAAACACACCAAGCCATATAATATTTGATTTAGATTTTGCAATCAATGAGTGAATTCATCATCATCGTTATCATCATCATCATCATCGAAGCCTTCTCCCATCAATGTGTGAGCACAAAAACAATTCAGGAGAAATTTGCAAATCAAACCATAATAAAACGTGGGTCTGTGTAATGAATTCCTATTTTCAATAATATAACCAAAACCATACATTTTAAAGAAATAAGCGCAACAGTCATTATATAGTCATTATATTCATCAGAACGCAGAACAATTTATGTCAATCATAGAACTGCTCAGGATGAACAAACAAAGGAATCCTTCATAAAATATAGTAGTATGAAACATCAGTTATTAAAATCACATGAATGGAACTCAGGAACAATTACCACTATGTAAAGAACAGGTTACGGATATACCTCTAGCTGGCAAAAGAAAAGGCATGACTTGATTCTAAAGGGGTACAGAATTGGAATTCCAGGTGAGGTCCAAGTATGAACATTTGGTTTCTTACACTTATATTACAATCATCAAGAACATAGGCCAGAATATATATATATATATATATATATATATATATATATATATATATATATATATATACTGACCCCCCCTATGTTGCATGAGTATTACAGGGACTACCCTGATTCCGAAAATAATTACACTGACCACCCCTCTACTTCATAATTTTAATAAAACATAGGGGTGGTTAGTGTTACAAGTGTCTATAGAAAATATAACTATATGGGTGGTCCGTATAATTAGTTTCAAAGTAGGGTTAGCTTTTGTAATAAGTGTAAAACATAGGAGTAGTTAACGTAAATTATATATATATATATATATATATATATATATATATATATGGAGGATAAGGAGGCCGAGCTTCGTGAGGTTCAGGAAGCTCTGCAGGCTGACATGCTGACGGTGAGTTGGCGGATAGGGAACGGGACCTGATTGAGGAGGTCAACATCAGCAAGAGATTAGTGCGGCCCAGAGGGCCAAGTGCTCTTGGCTCAAGGATGGGGATCGGTGCACCAAGTTCTTCTATGATGTGATCCGTGCCAGACAACACCGGAACAACATTTCCAGGCTGCTTAATGGCGAGGGCAGGCTTGTTGGTGACCCGGTGGAGATTCAGGGGGAGGCGGTCAGGTTCTATTCTGACTTATATCAGCAAATTGATTATCCCACCACGTTCCCAGGTCTTGTCACGAAGAGGCTGGTGACGCTCCATGGGAATAGCTTGTTGTTGGCCCCTGTGAGATTGGAGGAGGTGGAGGATATTGTGATGAAAGCAGATCCTAATAAGGCTCCGGGGCCTGATGGCTTCTCTTCTGGGTTCTTTAGACGTCATTGGGATGTGTTAAAGTTCCCAGTTCTGGAAGCGGTGTAGAAGTTTTTCTTGGAAGGGAAGTTGCTGAAGGAGCTGAATCACACATTTCTGACCTTGGTTCCGAAGGAGGGTGCTACCTCCCTCGCCGACTTCAGGCCTATTGCGTGTTGTAATTATCTATACAAGATAATTACGCACCTCATGTGTCGGCGTATGGAGGGGATTATGCAGGGCTTGGTGTCTCGGAATCAAGCGGCTTTCATCAAGGGGCGCTCGATTGCCGAGCACAGTCTTCTTGCTCATGAGATGGTGAGGGATTTCAACAAACCGGGGGGGATGAAGGCATGTGTTAAACTGGATTTGCGGAAAGCCTATGATACGGTCAACAGGGACTTCCTCTGCCACCTTATGCTTGCTATGGACTTTGATGAGAGATGGGTGGCAAGGGTAAGGGAGTGCATATGCTCCCCCACATTTTCGGTCCTCATTCAGGGTACTCCTTATGGATGCTTCTCGAGCAACAGGGGATTGCGGCAGGGGGATCCTCTCTCTCCGTACCAGTTCACTCTGGTGATGGAGTACTTCACTTGTATGATGGACCTGGCGGTGCATAGTAGGAAGATTGTTCCCCTTTCAGGCAGGTTAAGCCGGTAGTGTCTCACTTGATATATGCTGACGACCTCTTGGTATTCCTGCATCCATCTATGAGAGGGTTGAGGGCGCTTTCAGATATTATGGAGGAGTTTGGACGGTTGTCTGGTGCAGTGTCCCGTCCCTACATCGTGCCCCGTACTCTGTCCACGGGGTGCGCGAGAAAGGAACACTGTCACTATCGATTCGGTCGGGACCGATAGGTCGGGATCGACCAAGTCGATCGAACGGGAACGGTTGAATTAAGATCCATTCCTCGTTATAGAATGTCTTCTTCGGAACCAAGTCCCATATTCAGCGGGTTTCGCCTCGAGGATTGACTCTGCGACTGAGTCGGGAGAGACCTCCCGTTGCTCTGCTTTTCACGCCGCTTGCGTTGGTTTTGGCTTTGTTTTCTGAATGCGTTTTCGTGAATGTTTCGATGGTTTTCATGGCTTGCGTTTCGAACTCGCATTTCCTATCGAACTTCTTAAATAATACAGTGTTCTAATCTGTTGCTTGTGCGATTTCAGGTAATCGTGTAGGCGACGTCTAGCACGACCAACAAGTTCTCTTGCCTGAAGTAAACTCAAGGTGAGTGGCTGACCCTTCTCTTCTCGACCCCTTCTTAGATAAATCGATAGTATTGTTGCGGAAGAAAGAATGAATGCAAGGGCAAGGGCACGGGCACGGTAAAATGATTAAGTTTCAAAGAGAACGAAAGCAATACCTTAATAACTGAATAATGTCTTAACTGGGTCATTGGACAACTTGTCGACAAGGAGAAAGTTTCCTCGAGCGACAACCCGGGGCCACGGGACCGACTCGGCCTAGGAGGAAACACGGTATAGCTGTGCTGGATGATAGCACGGGTTAGGCGGGGACTTTCAGCGGGCTCGCTACTTGCGTTGAAAGGGCCCCGACTAACAAAGCTATAAGTCCAGGATGGCTTGTGGTGTCAGTGACCAATCAATCACACGTAATATTGCACTTGGTATGAATGATAACAATTGACAGGGAAGAACATGGTAAGTCTCATAAGGCGCGGCGCGGCCCGCCGTGGGTAAGTTCCAACGTAAATTACACTATGCTTGTCATTGCTCGCTTGAAATTCATTAGGATGGTTAGAAACATTCATGAACTAAGTCATATAAACTCTTCAACCAAATGAGAGCTTGGAACTTAATTTGCCACGCACCAGTAAAAAGTGTAATGCACTGATCCTCGCTCTCCACGCAGGTACCCCGAACCACAAAGGGCGTGCCACCTAAAAGTTCAAGGCGACGTGAACCCTTTTGAAGCCTCGTCCGCTTGTGAAGGCTTGTTTTCTGGATTCCTTTTGAAGAAGACCCCGCACTCAGTCCAAAAGAAGATGACGACTCGACTACCCGCAATAGCAGGTGAAAAATGTGTAATGGTTTTTGCTTGTAAAAAGGGGAAGTAATGTATGGAACGACTATCTCATCAGCGTTCGTTTTGTAAGTCGAGTCATGTTGTATCCCGCGCGGCAATAATTGTAAAGAAGTCAATGTAAATGAAATGTTAATATCAATGAAAAGTCTACTTCTATATCAAATGTGTCAATCAATTTCTCTGCGTACTCTAACTTGATGTTGTGTTTCGGATAACCGTATGAATGTGCCTTGTGCGATCGCAATTTAGGTTCGCACGGCATCACGTCCGGGGGACGACTATCGATTCTACGGAATCGGGACGTGACATAATGGTATCAGAGCACGGCTTTACATCCTTTGGCCTCGCGTCTAGAGTTCCAAACCTTTGACCTCGCATCGATGAGATAAGTTGTTCCATACAATGAGTTCGTAATAATTTGTGACTGATGCGTTTGCCTTCGTATCGCAGAAGTGACGGAACCCACGGCCGAGCAAGAACAGAGCGCTTCTAGCGGCTCTAGTAGTTCGCATCGTTCGCGGGCCGGACCTTCTAACGATACCATCGAAAGGATGCTGCGCATGATAGAGGCGCAGCGGAACCAGTCCGAGAACCGACATCAACAGACTGAGGAACGACAGGCCCAATTCGAAGCTCGTTTCGACGCACATGCCAAACTTCAACAAAAGCAGCTGGATACCCTGCAGCAGATTGTACAGACAATGGCGGCCAACGGAAATTCTGCGACTGCGCCTACCGTCACCGCACCTACTACCACCGTGCCGGCGATTCAACCCATTGAAGTCGATACAGAGGAGTCCGAGCGTCAACCAGCGGCACCGAAAAAGTACAACTTTGAAGTGTCAGAATTCAAGAAAGCGTGCCGCACTTCCTTCAGCGGTACCGAAGGCCCTTCCATGGCGATCGACTAGTTGGAAGAGCTGGAAGATCATTTCGAGCTCCTCGGCATTGAAGAATCAAAGCAAGTCGCCTGCGCACAACTTCAGCTACGATTGAACGCGTACGACTGGTGGGCCGTGCATAAACGAGCGATCCGACGCGACAACAACTCAGCGCCGATCTCTTGGGCCACGTTCCGTAAAGCTTTTGAAGTTGAGTACCTTCCGTCAGCCGTTTGTCAAGCGAAGGAGAATGAATTCATGCAGTTGAGGCAAGGGAACCGGACAGTAGAACAGTACGCCGCAGAATTCAACAAGTTGTCCAAGTTTGCTCGTCAGTTTCTGCCTACGGAAGAGTGCCGTGTGAGACGGTTCGAAGTGGGCCTGCGACACTCTATCGGTGAGCATGTCGGGGTCCCGGAGTACAAGACTATGGACGAGGCTCTGAATCACGCTCTCCGCCTTGAGAGCCTGCATCCTTCCGGTGCTGCCGACGTTGTGCGCCACTCTAATCACAAACGTCCTAGCTATACGTGTAGTGTCCCGCCCCTACATCGTGCCCCGTTTCCGTCCACGGGGTGCGCGAGAAAGGAACACTGTCGCTATCGATTCGGTCGGGACCGATAGGTCGGAATCGGCCGAGTCGGTCGAACGGGAACGGTTGAATTAAGATCCATTCCACGTTATGGAATGGCTTCTTCGGAACCAAGTCCCATATTCAGCGGGTAGCGCCTCAAGGATTGACTCTGCGGCTGAGTCGGGAGAGACCTCCCGTTGCTCTGCTTTTCACGCCGCTTGCGTTGGTTTTGGCTTTGGTTTTCTGAATGCGTTTTCGTGAATGTTTTCGATGGTTTTCATGGTTTACATTTCGAACTCGCATTTCCTATCGAACTCTTGCACAATACAGTGTTCTAATCGGTTGCTCATGCGATTTCAGGTGATCGCGTAGGCGACGTCTAGCGCAGCCAACAAGTCCCTCGCCTCAAGCAAAAACTCAAGGTGAGTGGCTGACCTCCTTCGTCTCGACCCTCTATTTCAAAATGAGAACTCGGGTAATGATATCGAAACTGAATGATTCGTTTGAAGAATACAAGTCCTATGTGCAAGTAGAGAAAAGAGATGTATTGTGTTGAAAAGAGAGAATTATTTTAGGCCAGCAAAACAACCAAGTAAATGAATCGACTATGTAACAAGCCCAACGGGACCCTAAATTATACCTTGTCAACCTATCACGGTCATGGACAACTTGTCGACAAGGGCGATGGTTTCTTCGAGCGGCAACCCGGGGCCACGGGACCGACTCGGCCTAGGAAGAAACAGGTTATAGCCGAGCTGGGTATGAAGCAACCGGTAAGACGGGGACTTCCATCGGAGCTCGCTACTTGCGTTGCAAGGGTCCCGTATTACCAGGCTATGTCCAGGATGGCTAGTTAATGCCAGTAACCTCCATATCAAACACTTAATATAAATTGTTATCAACTAACAGGGAAGGTGATGGTAAGTGTTATGTTGCACGGCGCGCTCTGCCGGAGGAAATTTTTGGGTGTAACTTACTTGGGTTATGTTTCGTCAAAAATGCTTCGTATAAAAATATCTAAGATGGCTAGAAAGACCACTAAAAGCAAGTTGTATGATTTTATCTAAATTCTTGAACCAAATGAGAGCCTGAAAATTAATTAGCCACTCGCCAGTACATGTTGATTGTACTGATCCTCGCTCTCTCTACAGGTGCGATAGATCGGGAAGAGCGTGCTACGTGAAGGGAGGCAACGCTCGCGTGTTTTGAAGCTTCGTCCGTGCATCGAAGCTTGGATCAAACCTTTTTGAAGACTCCGCTGTTGAAGATCGAAGACAGATGGAGCGCCTTCCCACCATCCCAGGTGGTTTTGTAATTTTGGTTGTATAATCAAGGGATGAATGTATGTAATGGCTATCTCATCGACGTTCACTTTGTAATAATGGAGTCAGTTTGTAAAAAAAAAAAAGCCCGCGCGGCACCCTTGTATCGAGTCTGTAAAATGATGTTCATTATTAATAAAGCTTATGTTTTCCTTCTCTATAATGTGTATTCAATTTACTCTGCGCATTCTCTTGTTGTTGTGTTTCGGATAACCTTATGACTATGCCTTGTGCGAGCGCAACTTAGGCTTGCACGGCATCACGCCCGGGGGACGATTATCGATTCTACGGAATCGGGGCGTGACATAATGGTATCAGAGCACGGCTTTACGTCCTTGGCCTCTAGTGTCGAGTTTCCAGTCTCAAATCGTTGGTCTCGTGTCGATGAGATATGTCGTTCCATACAAGGGAGTCCGTAATAAGTTTGGTTACTAATGCATTTTTACCTTCAAAATCCCAGAAGGTGCGGCGGTGAATGTGGCGAACGAAGAAAGTGCTTCGAGCGGCTCGAGTAGCTCGAGGCCCGGACCCTCTAACGATGCCATGGAACGGATGTTGCGCATGCTGGAAGCGCAACAACAACAAGCTCAGGAGAATCAACGCCTGAATGAGCAACATCGACGGGAGACTGAGGCACATCGACGGGAGGTAGAGGCACGCCAGACCCAGTTCGAGGCCCGATTCGATGCACAATTCAAGTTGCAGCAGAAGCAGCTTGATACTCTTCAGCAAATTGTCCAGACAGTGGTGGCCAACAACAACAACTCCGCGACAACTCCTGCCGTGACCGAGCCTGCGGCCAGACAAAGTGAAATCGAACCGGAGGTACCCGAGCTTATACCTGCGGCACCGAGAAGTTCCAACTTCGACGTGTCAAAATTCACAAAGAGCTTCCGTACTTCCTTTTGCGGTACTGAAGACCCTTCGTTGGCGATCGATTGGCTGGAGGAGTTAGAAGACCGGTTCGAGCTTCTAGGTGTCGATGAGTCCAAGAAAGTCGCATGCGCTCAACTTCTACTCCGATTGAACGCGCACGACTGGTGGGCCGTGCAAAAGCGAACAATCAGACGCGACAACGAGACGGCGGCAATATCTTGGGCCACCTTCCGAGAGGCGTTCGAGATCGAGTACCTTCCCGACGCTATTCGACAAGAGAAGGAGAATGAATTTATGCAGCTAAGGCAAGGGATATGACGGTGCGGCAGTACGCAGCAGAGTTCAACAAGTTAGCCAAGTTTGCTGGAGAATTCCTGCCCTCCCTGGCGAGTCGTGCACGACGGTTCGAAGTGGGCCTACGACCATCTATCTCCGCCCATGTGTCTGTTCCCAAATACCAAACGATGGGGGAGTCTCTCAACCACGCCCTCCGCCTTGAAAGCCAATACCCTCCAAGTGCTGCCGGCGCTGTGCATACATCCAATCACAAACGCCCTAGCCACGTGGGAGGAAACAATGTGACCAAGCGTCCGAACAATGGGCAACAAGGCGGGTATCAAGGGCGTAATCCATGGCCTTACTGCATCCGTTGTCGCCGGTCCGGTCATACGATCGACTACTGCCCGATACCAGAGGGTGGATGCTGGAACTGTGGCAAGAAGGGCCACATTCGTGCTGAGTGTCCAACCAGAAGGCCGAACCCAACGGCGCCCCAACAGCACCGTCCAATGGCGCCCCAACAGCACCGTCCAGGGAATCAAGTTCCAGCGCCTCGAGCCCATCAACCCGCACCGCAAAATGGCCAAGACCGTCGCCCCAATGCCCAGGGCCGCGTCTACGTCATGACTCGGGATGAAGTGCATGCATCAGATACGGTCGTGACAGGTATACTAAATTTCAATAATGTGCCTGCTCGTGTACTATTTGATTCAGGCGCTTCGCATAGTTTTATATCGGCGGACTTTGCCGCCGAGCACAAATTTCCTGTAATATCATTAGATCTCGACCTTAGCGTAAGCACACCTTCTGGCACACCAATACTCACAAACTTAGCCTGCGCCGACGAGATTATCTGTATCGGCGGTCAAAAGATCGGTCTTGATGTGATAGTTCTAGATATGAAGGACTTTGACATCATTCTGGGAATGGATTGGCTCGGGCCGTGCAACGCAACCATAGACTGCGCCGGAAAGACGGTCACCTTCCGCATACCAGGAGTGCCTGAATTCTGCTTTTCATGTGGTAGGCATCGTCGACCTGCATGCTGATCTCCGCGATTTCCGCTCGGAGGATGCTGCATTCTGGGTGCGAAGGCTATTTGGCGTCCGTTCGAGACATGCGACAGGAAGGTGCAAACGCGGGTCAGACCGACGTTGTGGTAGAATTCCCCGATGTGTTCCCGGACGAGCTACCCGGCATTCCCCCCGATCGAGAAATCGAGTTCAGCATCGATACATTTCCCGATACTCGACCGATTTCCAAGGCCCCGTACAGAATGGCTCCCGCTAAGCTGAAGGAACTCAAGGTCCAGCTACAAGAATTACTCGATAAAGGGTTTATTCGGCCTAGTGTTTCACCGTGGGGAGCGCCCGTATTGTTCGTGAAGAAGAAGGATGGGTCCATGCGTCGATTACCGAGAGCTGAACAAGGCCACCATCCGGAACAAGTACCCATTGCCCCGCATAGACGACTTATTCGATCAACTGCAAGGCGCCTCGGTATTTTCGAAGATTGATCTCCGCTCGGGCTATCATCAACTCAAGATCAAGTCAGACGACGTGCAAAAGTCAGCCTTTCGCACTCGTTACGGCCACTACGAGTTCCTGGTGATGCCATTCGGCCTGACGAACGCCCCTGCCGCCTTCATGGATCTAATGAATCGGGTATTTCGACCCTTCCTTGATAAATTTGTGGTAGTCTTTATTGATGATATTCTCGTCTACTCAAAGGACAGGACGCAGCATGCAGAACATCTACGGGCCGTGCTCCAGACACTTCGAGAGAATGAGTTATATGCAAAGCGGAGTAAGTGCGAATTTTGGCTAAGCAGCGTATCCTTTCTCGGTCACATCATTTCGTTCGAAGGCATTGCAGTCGATCCGAAGAAAGTGGAAGCTGTTGCTGATTGGAAGCGGCCTGCGTCTGCTAGTGAGATTCGAAGCTTTCTTGGTTTGGCGGGATACTATCGACGCTTCGTGACAGACTTCGCGAAGATTGCATCGCCATTGACTCGCCTCACTCAAAAGGGCGTCGTGTATGAGTGGTCGGATGACTGTGAAGCTTCATTCCAGGAGCTAAAACAGCGACTAATTTTGGCACCTATACTCGCACTTCCGAATGGGCCATAGGGTTTTCAGATATTCAGCGATGCTTCAGGCCAGGGCTTGGGATGTGTGCTTATGCAGCGAAACAAGGTGATATCCTTCGCCTCCAGACAGTTAAAGCCGCACGAGAAGAACTATCCTACGCACGACTTGGAGTTAGCGGCGATTGTGTTCGCGTTGAAATTGTGGCGTCACTATCTATATGGTGTGGCGTGCGCGATCTATACCGACCACAAGAGCCTCAAGTATCTCTTCACTCAGAAGGAATTGAACTTGCGACAGAGGCGCTGGCTCGAACTGATCAAAGACTATGACTTGACGATCGACTACACTCCGGACAAGGAAAATGTTGTGGCGGACGCTCTGAGTCGAAAATATCTTGCCTCGCTGTCCATCAACCGCAGACTACTACAAGATCTAGAAGAAATGGGCATCGATCTCCGGATTCGATTCAGGGATATACGGTTGGCGCAGCTGCAGTTAGAGCGGAGTTTGCTGGAAAAGATCATGGCCGCTCAGAAGGATGATCCGTACCTGAAGAAAATGCGCGAGCGAATTTCGACAGGTAGTGCGACCGACTTTGCGGAAGATAAGACCGGCGTGCTGAGAATGAATGGCCGACTATGTGTTCCGGATGATTCAGAACTACGAAAGGAGATAATGTCGGAGGCGCATTGTGTGAAATATACCTTGCATCCAGGCAGTACCAAGATGTATCAGGACCTCCGCACGACCTTCTGGTGGCACGGGATGAAGAGAGATGTGGCGCTCTTCGTGTCGCAATGCATGGCCAGTCAGCAGGTGAAAGCTGAGTATCAGCGACCGGGCGGAGAAATGCAGAACCTCGCTATTCCCGAGTGGAAGTGGGATCACGTCACTATGGATTTTATTGTTGGCCTGCCGAAGACACCACGGGGAAGCTACGCCGTCTGGGTCATCGTCGGTCGATTAACCAAGTCAGCGCACTTTATCGCCATCAAAGTTACTTGGAGCGTTGATCGCCTGGCGCAGATTTATCTTGACGAGATAGTGCGGCTGCACGGAGTTCCAGTATCCATCGTCTCTGATCGGGATTCACGGTTCATGTCGCGATTCTGGAGTAGCCTTCAGTCGGCACTGGATACCAAGTTACAGTTCAGCTCAGCTTACCATCCTCAAACCGACGGCCAAACGGAGCGCGTTAATCAGATTCTCGAAAACATGCTACGGCTCTGCGCAATTGACTTCAAATCAAGCTGGGACGTCCACCTACCGCTGGCGGAATTTGCATACAACAATAGCTACCAATCCAGCATCCAAATGGCGCCGTATGAAGCTTTGTACGGCCGGAAGTGTAGATCGCCCATTTGCTGGGATGAAGTCGGGGAACGGCAGATACTCGGCCCGGAGCTGGTAGAACAGACTGTGGAAAAGGTCAAGCTAATTCGGGAAAGACTGAAGATTGCACGGAGTCGGCAAAAGAGCTACGCCGACACCCATCGAAGACCGCTTGAGTTCCAGGTGGGCGATCATGTGTTCCTGAAGGTGTCGCCCATGCGAGGAGTTACTCGGTTCGGCGCGAAGGGAAAGTTGAGTCCGAGATTCGTTGGGCCGTTCGAAATACTCGAGCGGGTCGCCCCAGTGGCCTATAAAATTGCCCTACCGCCGGCGCTTGAAGGTGTGCACAATGTCTTCCACGTCTCCCAGCTGCGGAAGTACGTGCACGACCCTAGCCACGTGTGGATTTTGGCCAGCTGGAGCTAAAGTCCGACTTATCCTACGTTGAAGAGCCCGTTCAAATCTTAGAACGCAAGGATAAGCTGCTGCGAAATAGGGTGATCCCTCTTGTTCACGTACTCTGGAGGAACCATGCGGCGGAAGAGTCGACATGGGAACTCGAGTCGGAAATGAAAGAAAAGTTTCCTTCATTATTTTTATAGAGGTAGGTTCTGTTCTTAAGTTTCGAGGACGAAACTTATTTTTAGTTGGTTATGGTGTAGTGCCCCGCCCCTACATCGTGCCCCGTTTCCGTCCACGGGGTGCGCGAGAAAGGAACACTGTCGCTATCGATTCGGTCGGGACCGATAGGTCGAAATCGGCCGAGTCGATCGAACGGGAACGGTTGAATTAAGATCCATTCCACGTTATGGAATGGCTTCTTCGGAACCAAGTCCCATATTCAGCGGGTAGCGCCTCAAGGATTGACTATGCGGCTGAGTCGGGAGAGACCTCCCGTTGCTCTGCTTTTCACGCCGCTTGCGTTGGTTTTGGCTTTGGTTTTCTGAATGCGTTTTCGTGAATGTTTTCGATGGTTTTCATGGTTTACATTTCGAACTCGCATTTCCTATCTAACTCTTGCATAATACAGTGTTCTAATCGGTTGCTCGTGCGATTTCAGGTGATCGCGTAGGCGACGTCTAGCGTAGCCAACAAGTCCCTCGCCTCAAGCAAAAACTCAAGGTGAGTGGCTGACCTCCTTCGTCTCGACCCTCTATTTCAAAATGAGAACTCGGGTAATGATATCGAAACTGAATGATTCGTTTGAAGAATACAAGTCCTATGTGCAAGTAGAGAAAAGAGATGTATTGTGTTGAAAAGAGATAGAATTATTTTAGGCCAGCAAAACAACCAAGTAAATGAATCGACTATGTAACAAGCCCAACGGGACCCTAAATTATACCTTGTCAACCTATCACGGTCATGGACAACTTGTCGACAAGGGCGATGGTTTCTTCGAGCGGCAACCCGGGGCCACGGGACCGACTCGGCCTAGGAAGAAACAGGTTATAGCCGAGCTGGGTATGAAGCAACCGGTAAGACGGGGACTTGCATCGGAGCTCGCTACTTGCGTTGCAAGGGTCCCGTATTACCAGGCTATGTCCAGGATGGCTAGTTAATGCCAGTGACCTCCATATCAAACACTTGATATAAATTGTTATCAACTAACAGGGAAGGTGATGGTAAGTGTTATGTTGCACGGCGCGCTCTGCCGGAGGAAATTTTTGGGTGTAACTTACTTGGGTTATGTTTCGTCAAAAATGCTTCGTATAAAAATATCTAAGATGGCTAGAAAGACCACTAAAAGCAAGTTGTATGATTTTATCTAAATTCTTGAACCAAATGAGAGCCTGGAAATTAATTAGCCACTCGCCAGTACATGTTGATTGTACTGATCCTCGCTCTCTCTACAGGTGCGATAGATCGGGAAGAGCGTGCTACGTGAAGGGAGGCAACGCTCGCGTGTTTTGAAGCTTCGTCCGTGCATCGAAGCTTGGATCAAACCTTTTTGAAGACTCCGCTGTTGAAGATCGAAGACAGATGGAGCGCCTTCCCACCATCCCAGGTGGTTTTGTAATTTTGGTTGTATAATCAAGGGATGAATGTATGTAATGGCTATCTCATCGACGTTCACTTTGTAATGGAGTCAGTTTGTAAAAAAAAAAAAGCCCGCGCGGCGCCCTTGTATCGAGTCTGTAAAATGATGTTCATTATTAATAAAGCTTATGTTTTCCTTCTCTATAATGTGTGTTCAATTTACTCTGCGCATTCTCTTGTTGTTGTGTTTCGGATAACCTTATGACTATGCCTTGTGCGAGCGCAACTTAGGCTTGCACGGCATCACGCCCGGGGGACGATTATCGATTCTACGGAATCGGGGCGTGACAATACGGGAGGCAACAATTACGCGTCAAAGCGTCCAAACAACGGCGGCTATAAAGGACAGAACCCATCTCCTCCCTGCACCAAGTGCAACCACCACGGGCACACTGAAAGGGACTGTGCGGTCTCCGATGGGGGATGTTTCTTTTGCAGAAAAAGGGGGCACCAGATGGTGGATTGCTGGGCTCGAAGACAAAATCGCAACGCACCACCACAACAACAAAATCGTCAAGAGAATCGAGGACAGGCGCCTCGACCTCCTCAGCCCACTCAACCAAACAACCAAGCCCAACGCCCTAATGCTCAGGGACGTGTCTTTGCTCTGACTCGAGACGAGGCGTACGCTTCAGACACTGTTGTGACAGGTATATTGAATTTCAATAATGTACCTGCTCATGTGTTATTTGATTCAGGCGCCTCGCATACTTTCATATCGGCGGACTTCGCCGCCGAGCACAAATTCCATGTAATGTTGTTAGACCTTGACCTTAGCGTAAGTATGCCTTCGGGTGTACCACTACTCACAAACTTAGCCTGCGGGGGAGGAACCATATGTATTGGGGGTCAAAAGATCGGTCTTGATGCGATAGTTCTAGATATGAAGGACTTCGACATCATACTGGACATGGATTGGCTCGGTCCGTGCAACGCAACCATAGACTGCGCTGAAAAGAAGGTCACATTCCGCATACCTGGAGTGCCTGAATTCTGCTACTCGTGTGGTGAGGCGTCGCCGACCTGCATGGTGATCTCCGCAATATCTGCTCGACGGATGCTGCATTCCGGGTGCGAATGCTATCTAGCTTCCGTTCGAGACATGCGACAGGATGGTACAAACGCGGGTCAGACCGACGTTGTGGCAGAATTCTCAGACGTGTTCCCGGACGAGCTACCCGGCATGCCGCCCGATCGAGAAATAGAGTTCACCATCGACACATTCCCCGACACCCGGCCGATTTCGAAAGCTCCGTACAGAATGGCCCCTGCAGAACTGAAGGAACTAAAGACACAACTACAAGAATTACTCGACAGAGGGTTTATCCGTCCGAGTGTCTCGCCGTGGGGTGCGCCCATGCTATTCGTGAAGAAGAAGGATGGATCGATGCGGCTCTGCATCGACTATCGAGAATTGAATAAAGCCACCGTCCGGAACAAATACCCCCTGCCCCGCATCGACGACTTGTTCGACCAACTCCAAGGTGCAACAGTATTTTCGAAGATTGATCTACGATCGGGTTATCACCAACTCAAAGTCAAGCCAGATGACGTGCCGAAGTCTGCCTTTCGCACTCGCTATGGCCACTACGAGTTCTTGGTAATGTCGTTCGGTCTGACGAACGCCCCTGCCGTCTTCATGGATCTAATGAATCGGATATTCCGTCCGTTCGTTGACAAGTTCGTAGTAGTCTTCATCGACGGCATCCTCGTCTACTCGAAGGATCGAGCGCAACATGCAGAGCATCTGCGGACGGTACTCCAAACCCTTCGAGAGAATCAGTTGTACGCGAAGATGAGCAAGTACGAATTCTGGCTGAACAGCGTCTCATTCCTTGGGCACATCATCTCCGCCACGGGCATCGCAGTCGATCCGAAGAAAGTCGAAGCAGTTGCTGATTGGAAACGGCCCGCATCAGTTAGCGAAATTCGAAGCTTCCTAGGCTTGGCGAGATACTACCGACGCTTCGTGAAGGACTTCGCGAAGATCGCATCGTCGTTGACTCGCCTCACCCAGAAAGGAGTCGCATTCAAGTGGTCAGACGACTGTGAAGCTTCCTTCCAGGAGCTCAAACAACGGCTCGTTTCGGCCCCGATACTTGCTCTTCCTGAAGGGACGGAGGGATTTCAGATCTTCAGCGATGCTTCTGGCCAGGGCTTGGGGTGTGTGCTCATGCAGCGAGATAAGGTGATATCTTTTGCTTTCCGGCAGTTGAAGCCGCACGAGAAGAACTACCCCACGCATGACCTAGAATTAGCGGCGATTGTGTTTGCGTTGAAGCTGTGGCGTCACTATCTCTATGACGTGACGTGCAGGATTTATACGGACCACAAAAGCCTTAAGTATCTCTTCACCCAGAAAGAATTGAATTTGCGGCAGAGGCGATGGCTCGAGCTGATCAAAGACTATGACTTATCAATCGACTACACGCCGGACAAGGGAAATGTGGTAGCGGATGCGCTGAGCCGCAAGTACTTAGCTTCGTTATGCATCAACGATCGACTGCTGCGTAACTTGGAAGGAATGGGCATTGAACTCCGAGTTCGTTTCAGAGACGTAAAACTGGCGCAACTGCGGGTGGAACCGAGCCTACTGGAGAGGATCAAGTCTGCACAGAAGGACGACCCATACCTGGAGAAGATGCGGAAGCTGATATCGACAGGGAAAGCGTCCGACTTTGCAGAGGACGAGTCGGGAGTGTTGCGCGTGAAGGGACGGCTATGTGTACCGGACGACGCAGAACTTAGAAAGGAGATAATGTCGGAGGCACACTATGCAAAATATTCCTTGCATCCTAGCAGCACCAAGATGTATAAGGACCTCCGCGTTGTCTTTTGGTGGCATGGCATGAAGAGGGACGTAGCGCTCTTTGTGTCAAAATGTATAGCCAGTCAGCAAGTCAAAGCCGAGTACCAGCGACCGGGCGGGGAGATGCAGAACCTCGCCATTCCAGAGTGGAAATGGGATCACATCACTATGGACTTCGTTGTTGGCTTGCCGAGGACACCGCGGGGAAACGACGCCGTCTGGGTCATCGTCATCGACTAACCAAGTCAGCGAACTTTATCGCCATCAAAGTTACTTGGAGCGTCGACCGCCTTGCTCAGATATACCTTGATGAAATAGTTCGGCTGCACGGGGTCCCAGTTTCTATCGTCTCTGATCGGGATGGACGGTTCGTAGCGCGCTTCTGGAGTAGTCTTCATTCAGCACTGGGGACCAAGTTGAAGTTCAGCGCAGCTTATCATCCTCAGACTGACGGCCAAACAGAGCGGGTGAACCAAATTCTCGAAGACATGTTACGACTCTGTGCGATCGACTTGAAGTCATGTTGGGACGTCCATCTACCGCTGGCACAACAACAGCTATCAGTCCAGCATCCAAATGGCGCCGTATGAAGCTTTGTACGGCCGGAAGTGTAGATCGCCCATTTGCTGGGATGAAGTCGGGAAACGGCAGATACTTGGTCCGGAGCTGGTGGAGCAGACCGTGCAGAAGGTCAAGTTAATACGGGAGAGATTGAAGATAGCACAAAGCCGGCAAAAGAGCTATGCCGACATGTACCGACGCCCCCTCGAGTTCTCGGAAGGCGACCATGTATTCTTGAAAGTCACGCCCATGCGGAGAGTTTCCAGGTTCGGTGCGAAGGGGAAATTGATCCCAAGATTTGTTGGCCCGTTCAAAATATTAAAGCGAGTCGTCCCGGTAGCTTACCAAATCGCCTTGCCGCCAGCGTTGTCAGAGGTACATGACGTCTTCCACGTATCACAATTGCGGAAGTACGTGCATGATCCGAGCCATATTGTGGATTTGGGTAAGTTGGACCTGAAGACGGACTTGTCATATGTCGAAGAGCCGGTGCAAATCTTGGAGCGCAAGGATAAACTTCTCCGCAACCGTGCTATTCCTCTCGTTCGCGTCCTCTGGAGAAACCATTCGGTCGAAGAGTCGACGTGGGAGCTTGAGTCAGAAATTAAGGAAAAATTCCTTTCATTGTTCTCGTAGAGGTAGGTTCTATTTTAAGTTTCGAGGACGAAACTTTTTCTTAGTTGGTTATGGTGTAGTGCCCCGTCCCTACATCGTGCCCCGTACTCTGTCCACGGGGTGCGCGAGAAAGGAACACTGTCGCTATCGATTCGGTCGGGACCGATAGGTCGGGATCGACCGAGTCGATCGAACGGGAACGGTTGAATTAAGATCCATTCCTCGTTATGGAATGTCTTCTTCGGAACCAAGTCCTATATTCAGCGGGTTTCGCCTCGAGGATTGACTCTGCGACTGAGTCGGGAGAGACCTCCCGTTGCTCTGCTTTTCACGCCGCTTGCGTTGGTTTTGGCTTTGTTTTCTGAATGCGTTTTCGTGAATGTTTCGATGGTTTTCATGGCTTGCGTTTCGAACTCGCATTTCCTATCGAACTTCTTGAATAATACCGTGTTCTAATCTGTTGCTTGTGCGATTTCAGGTAATCGCGTAGGCGACGTCTAGCGCGACCAACAAGTTCTCTTGCCTGAAGTAAACTCAAGGTGAGTGGCTGACCCTTCTCTTCTCGACCCCTTCTTAGATAAATCGATAGTGTTGTTGTGGAAGAAAGAATGAATGCAAGGGCACGGACACGGTAAAATGATTAAGTTTCAAAGAAAACGAAGGCAAACCTTAATAACTGAATAATGTCATAACTGGGTCATTGGACAACTTGTCGACAAGGAGAAAGTTCCCTCGAGCGATAACCCGGGGCCATGGGACCGACTCAGCCTAGGAGGAAACACGGTATAGCTGTGTTGGATGATAGCACGGGTTAGGCGGGGACTTTCAGCGGGGCTCGCTACTTGCGTTGAAAGGGCCCCGACTAACAAAGCTATAAGTCCAGGATGGCTTGTGGTGTCAGTGACCAATCACACGTAATATTGTACTTGGTATGAAAAATGATAACAATTGACAAGGAAGAACATGGTAAGTCTCATAAGGCGCGGCGCGGCCCGCCGTGGGTAAGTTCCAACGTAAATTACACTATGCTTGTCATTGCTCGCTTGAAATTCATTAGGATGGTTAGAAACATTCATGAACTAAGTCATATAAACTCTTCAACCAGATGAGAGCTTGGAACTTAATTTGCCACGCACCAGTACAAAATGTAATGTACTGATCCTCGCTCTCCACGCAGGTACCCCGAACCACGAAGGGCGTGCCACCTAAAAGTTCAAGGCGACGTGAACCCTTTTGAAGCCTCGTCCGCTTGTGAAGGCTTGTTTTCTGGATTCCTTTTGAAGAAGACCCCGCATTCAGTCCAAAAGAAGATGACGACTCGACTACCCGCAATAGCAGGTGGAAAATGTGTAATGGTTTTTGCTTGTAAAAAGGGGATGTAATGTATGGAACAACTATCTCATCAGCGTTCGTTTTGTAAGTCGAGTTATGTTGTAGCCCGCGCGGCAATGATTGTAAAGAAGTCAATGTAAATGAAATGTTAATATCAATGAAAAGTCTACTTCTATATCAAATGTGTCAATCAATTTCTCTGCGTACTCTAACTTGATGTTGTGTTTCGGATAACCTTATGAATGTGCCTTGTGCGATCGCAATTTAGGTTCGCACGGCATTACGCCCGGAGGACGACTATCGATTCTACGGAATCAGGGCGTGACATCCGGCCTGCAACTGAATAGGGAGAAGAGTAGGGTCTATTTCAGCTCTCTGTGCACACTCAAGGAGGAACGGGCTCTTGTCCTGGGAGTGGAGAAAGAAGAGTTATCGGTGAAGTATCTGGGGGTACCGTTGACGGTTAATTATGCCAGGGATCAGGATTGTCTCAGCCTGGTGGAGTTTGTCCAAAGGAGAGTGGAAGGTTGGCAGGCAGCTGGTCTGTCCTTTGGTGGGCGTATTGAGCTGGTGCGGTCTGTTATCTCTGGCATTGCTATGTTCTGGTTGCAGTCGATTCAGATTCCAGTAGCTACCATTAGGAAGGTGGAGTCCATTTGTGCTAATTTCATCTGGAGGGGAGGTATGCATGCGATTGGTTGGGAACAACTCTGCCGGTCCCGGGAGGAAGGAGGAGTGGGGTTGCGACCTCTGCGGACAGTTAGGGAGGCATCGGGGTGCGGATGGCGTGGCGGTGGAGGTTCCCTTTGGGCAGAGTGGCTGACTAGCAGATATGTACGACGAATGAATTTCTGGACTTGTAGGATTGATAACAATTTCTCAGTCTCATTTAAGGCTATTCTTAGGTGCAGACCGGTCCTTCAGTCCGCTATCTGCAGGATTATGAGAGATGGGACGAATACTGATCTCTGGCTGGACCCGTGAATGGGTAATGGCTCCCTTCTGGAGATCTTGGGGGCTCAGATGGACAGAAAGGCGAGCAGGGGAGTGAAATATAGTCGGATTATCAGGGATGGGAGCTGGCGGCCGGAGGAGTATCTATACACAGCTCAGTTTGGGGAGGAGATTCGTCGGATCACTATCGATACTAGCCTGACTGAGGACTCATGGTGTTGGGTTGATCCTGGTTCGGTTGGTGGGTCTAGGATATTCAGTTTTAAAAGTTGCTATAATCTGGTTCGGACCCCACACGACAGAATTGCGGAGTACGACTTTATTTGGACGAAGGGGATTGCTCGCAAAATGCAGCTTTGTTCATACAGACTCCTTCTGGGTAGGTTGATGACTCGGGACAGACTTATTAGGTTTGGGATGCAGATTCCAGACCCGAAGTGTGTTCTCTGTACCGGTGACGCGGAGTCTATGGGCCACCTATTCTTTGAGTGCCCATGGACTTGGCACATATGGGAGGAACAGTGTATGCGATCGATGGGAGGAGTTGGCAGTGTCAGAGATATCCGGGGGATCCTCAGCTGGATCAGAGACCGCCGAGGCATGGACCCTGGTTGGGCCAAGATGGCGAGAGTTAGACTTGTTGCATCAGTTTGGCATGTCTGGAGGGAGCGCAATAGGCGTATCTTTGAGGGACTGGTTACTCCGCCAGTCAGAATTCTACATAATATAGAATTCGATGTATCTGTAATGGCCCCTTAACTGGGGATGGAGATGTGAGAATAGTGTATTGTAATACTTTTACTGTGATGTGATTTGCGTGGAATAAAATTTACCCTTATTCCAATATATATATATATATATATATATATATATATATATATATATATATATATATATAATGTCATTTCAAAAGAATTTACAATAAAACCTCCACTTCATAAATTAACCAAGTGTTAGCAACAAAATTACAAGTAGTAATCCACGTTGATGTATTATAAACATTATTCTTATATTTGAAACTGTAAACTGGAACTTTGAAGGTTTTAAATGTACTGCTGTTTTACAGTATAGCACATGCCATCTATGAACTGAATTACAGCCTATACTTTATTGTCTTAATTTGCGTTGTATTTCTCAATATATCCCCTGCTTATCTGCTGTAAAACCCTGTGTCGGATATATGCTTTCTGGAACCTTGGATACACTTGGCTGGTGGTTTATATTAATCCTAAACGGTTTATTGAAAATGATGAGATACATTTTTGGGGGGACAAGTGCATGAAAATTAATTTATAAATTCAGCTAGAAGCAAGCTCTAAGATCAATGAAGATCTTAAAGATGGTAGGTTTGGTAAACTCTTCAAATGTTAGTTTTGGTAATTGATTCAGTAAACTACACAGCTTATCTGATTATAGTTATTTGAGAAAATCTCCTTATATCATAGTTCATTCTCCATTCATTTAATATATTATGCAAATAATTAAGTATCTTCCTATTTGAGGACAAAAAATGTCAACATCAACCTTTCAGTTCTTTCGACAATATCAGCCGTTAATAACAAACAGTTGGTTCCATTTCATGATAACTACAATGCAACTCTTTTGTACCAATACAATATCTTATAAAGCCGCAAAAGGGCATTATTTTACTTCACTATAAATTTAGAAGTCAACCTTTAACCTTTGATCAACAACATACTTCTAGTCAATTTTTTAGTCAATAAATAACATATGCATACAGATAGTCTATCAAAAATTAAACAACAACAACAACAGCAAAACCTCTATCCCAAATTTTTGGTGTTGGCTCTTTAAATTCTCTTCTTCCATTCGACTCTGTTAAAGGCCATGTATTTGTAATGCTAATAGTCTATCAAAAACATTAGAAACAAATATTAAGGTTCTTACACAATTAACTTATTTTAACAAGTGTTAGAACTTGGTTTCATAGACATGGACACAAATTTGGATAAGGACATGATAGGATTCCAAATATGACATTTTTTAGAGAAAAAATGGGACATAGGTACATGTAAAACGCATTTTATAAATTATATCTTAATAGTATCTATATTTAACACGTTTGGATATTAAGAACGACAAAACCTTCCTCCCAAATTTCGGGATATTTTTTGGAATCGGCTGCTTGTATCCTTTCCTTCCATTCATCTCTATTAAGAGTCATGTCCTATGTAACACTAAGAAAATCCATTTCCATCTTTACAACTTCAATACATGTTCGTTTACGCTGACCCATATTCCTAACCTCTTTTTCAGTGAAACTATTGGTGTGCATTGCACATGTTCAAACCATCGAAGGCAATTTTCTCCTCTATTAATGTCATATCTAACTTCCAACAAGTACAATCATTTCTCATCCTATCTTTCAATGTAGTGCCACACGTAATATCATAGCATTCTCATTTCAATTGAGATAATTTTGTGGGCATATTGTTTCTTAGTTGCCAACACTTCGGTCCATAAAGCATAACTAGTCTTATAGAATCTTACAACTTCCCTAGTATAATCAAAAAGTACTCCTAAAGCATCCACTTCATCCTTCATGTTTTAATTATATTACAATATCTTTCTTAATCTCCTGGGTGTCTATTATCCATCTACATAGTACTATACGCCTCACTCATTTCTCTTTGACTTTTGGTTGAAGTTACATAACATTGGTTGAAGTTACATAACATACGCTCTATTTTGTCCTCATCTTTGAACCCTTAAATTCCACATTTTCTCTCCATACCTATGTTCTAGCATTTAACCCTTCTTTATGCTCATCAGTCAGCAAACACCATACACCACAGAACCCCCTCTTGTATATGCCTAGTAATTTTATCAATAACTAGCGCAAAAAGGTAAGAATTTGATGATTACCCTTGATGTAAGCAAACGTTAATAGAAAATGTGTTGCTACCTCTCCCAAAGGTTTGCATGGTATCATATGTATCCTTTTAGTCTCAATATAGTTTAGCAAAAAATATAGCTACTAAAGACTTGTTTGTTCTCCAAAACCAACTACATTATCCAATATGAACTTTAGTTTTGGGGATAACAAGGTTCCAAAAGTTCCATAAACGATTTGGTGCAAAAACATGTTTCTTTCTTGTATCTCAATTTAGCTTGGCACAACCATGACCTTGCCAAGTTACTTTCAACTATTTTTGGATCCCCTTGGTGTTTAGACATGGAAAGTGGTACCCTATATGACTACCGAGGAAGTATTGTGTCCAATATATCTTGAATATGGACAGAGTCCTCTCGAAGAGTATCGCAACATAGATTATGACTTATAAGAAACTAGGAATAAGTCTAATGTTTGCTTTCATTGTATTCTCTTTTCTAATCTAAAAATTAGATTACATTCGACTTGTGAAGGCATGAAAGAATGTTCATGAGTTTTAGCATCTCAATTAAACAAATGATATTGGACTTCCATTTCGACAACTCTCGATTTCATAAAATGCAGCCCCATGCAGCAACCAAACATGCACTAAATATAATGTTTATAGAAAACTTTGAAACCTTCCCACGATTATTCTTTAAACTGTTTGTTTCATACAATAACTAAGGAATTACTATGATGTTATTAACTATAGTTGATGTACATTGATGAGACCGCCACTGATGATCGAGTAGATATGATGCTAAGATACAGAAACATATAAGGAAATTATATAGAACACGTCTATAACTATCCAACAAATGAGATGTCAAATTACTATGAAGTGGCTATGTTGTTATACCTCCAGTGCCAGTGCCAATGCCAGTGCCAGTGCCAGACTGGTTAAGGGAAGGTTGTGTTAGGTAGCTGACATCCAGGGTACAACTTTGTTAGGTCACTATAAAAAGGATCCTTACATAATGGCCTTATTCAGTATTTTGTAGGGAAAAAAGTACTTTATGTCATCTTCAAAACAATATGTTGTAACAAAAATTGTTCACTTCACATGGAAATATAAGTAGTTTGGTGGATCAAACAACAACAAAGCCTATATCCAAAGTTTCTGGGATTGGCTAGTTGAATCATTTCTTCAACTCAGAACTATTAAGGGCAACAACAAAATGGATCGCTACTGAAGGACACCTCAACATGTATCTGTAAGGGTTCATTTCAAATAGATCTGACAATTTTATGATGGCTGTAGAAATGGCAATGAAATAATAAGCAGAAAAGAGGCAGTTACTAATAGTTTCTCCAGATAGGGTTTCGATAAGGTTTGCTTCACAAAACTGTCAAAAACTACGGAGAAATGGATATCGTTTCCATACATATTATGCTCAATGAAATCAAAGGTTCACGTCATGAAGTGTACCACACCAACAAGTTAATCCTAAAATTGCAGAGCACATGACTTCATGAGTGCATATTTTCTAACAATCTAAACCCTACAAAGGAACATTATCGCCATATATACTTTTAGATCGAGAATGTTTCTTACATTCACATGAAGCTCCTAGCATAGAGCAAGGTAGACAAAGGGCAAGGTGCACTCGAGACGCAAATGGTCTATATCGTCCGAGACGCAAAAATAAAAAATAATATAAATATGAATAAATAAATTAGTAAAATAAGAAATAAAATCAAGTAACATATTAAAACAAACAAAAATATGTTAAAACATAACCAAATGAACTAGCTGAGCAGTAGTGGCAGTTAACAGAACTAACAAGAATTTGTATTTCTACCACGCTTTAGTAAATTTTAGTTTTTTCAGTCCAACTGTAGCCAACTGTGGAAAGGGCTCTCTCCCTCCAACTTATATGAGATAAGGGCCATCTCCATGCCTCAAAAAAAAATTGTATATAAAAAAATCCATACGGCGTGCATTTTCTTGGTTGCACCATGCTGAAAAACGTGTCTTGAGTGCGTCCGGAGAAAGACACATCGCCTAGTGAGGTGTGAGACGCAACTATTGTGCCTTGCTACAAGACGTGCCTGGGGCACGCCTTTGACTACCATAGCATTGAGATCACCTAGGTGTTGTTCCTTGTCGAACTGACATGTGGCAGACACGACAAATACAATCAGTATTCTAATCTAGATAATCAATCAAAAAATTCCAAAGAAAAGAACTAAATTCCAACAACTCCATATTGCAACCTGTGTTCCGCCGGTTCATGACGATGAACTGAAACCTTGGTTGTGTATTCCTGCAAAAAAAAAACACATATTTTATCATCCTCGCAACAGCAAAAAAAGAGAGTATTCTCACAGCAACGGAATCAAAAGCCTAGTAGAAAAATCACCCATTTCTTCATCCTTTCAGCAATAGAGATAAAAAAACAAAAAATGCTTGAGGGGGTGTTTGTTTTTACCTCTAATCAGAGGTTAATTACTAATTGGATCTAATTAGGGGTGGACCCACAAGAAATGTTATTTGTTTTTTGCATCTAATTAGATAATAGATGCAATTAGAGACTGAAAACTAATTAGAGGATACGTAAAAGAAAGTTGTAGCATGCAGCTTTCTTTGCAACCCAACATCTAATTGGAGATTAAAAAAAACCATGGTAACCCCTAGAAAATTTAGTGGGTGTTTGGTTGGATTTTAAACTTGGTTTTGGGAGTGTAAATGATAAAAGGAAGGGAAATAGTGTTTGGCTGATACAAGAGCAAAAAAAATTTTGAAAAAAAAAAAATCTCCAAAACTGATGTTTAAACTTGATTTTCGGAGTGGAGTAAAAATCACTTTTCTGAGTGAACTTTTTTCTTTCTCTACTTCCAAAGCATTCCTCTCTTCTTCCAAAGCAAACTCTCTCTCTCACCACATTTTCCTCTCTTTCGTCTGCTTCCCCCTCTCTCTCCTTCCCCTCCATGATCTGCGGCGGCTCCGACTCCACGTGCGGGACCTCCTCCGGGACTCTAACAGCCGGCCTGCGTCGTATACGACTTTGATGTATGCCCCTCCTCCTGGAACGTCGTCGTCTGCGACGCTGCCATCGTCCTCGACGCCCGCAACATCTCCGGCTCCCCCGACCTCTCCGTCCTATCCCTCCTCCACCACTTTCTCGACATCGTCTCTGGCTCCTGCTTCTCCATGCCCAGCGACGAGACCCACTTGTGGCTCAAGAAGCCCCTCCGGCAGACCGTCGTTGACAGCAACCTCATTGTCGTCACCTACTTCTGGACCCGAAAGGGGGCACCTAGCAGTGGAACTGCTTCGTTTCTGGAACCATTTTGTTGCCTACAGATTAGTTGTTTGTTTGGGTTGGAATTATATTTTTGATAAAGCAAATTTATGTAGCAGTTTCTATTTTTTTGCTGATTTGTTTCTCTTTCCGTATGTGAATATTAGCATTATGTTTCGATAGATGTTTCAATATATTTTGGTATATTTAGAGCGTCCATGCCATGTGTGATACGCATCTGACATTTTGTTGACATGGACAGAATTGATGTAATAGTGTGTCGGATACGGAAATTTGGATGTGGACACCATGGGGTCGAACCCAGAGGCTGAACATGAAATGTGTCCGGTTACACACGAAATATGTCCGACTAGACACGAAAATTATGGACACAGTACATTCTTGGGAGATAAAAAATATATATATATATCAAAAAGAAATACCAAACACATTCTTCAAAATTTTATTTTAAAATTTATTTTCTAAAAATATTTTTACCAAACGGAATCTTTAAACTTTCATTTCTAAAAACAACTTTATAACATTTTCTTTGAAAGTTGTTTTCAGAACAAAATTTCAGAAAAGCTATCCAAACGGACCCTTAGTATTTCCTTCTTATATCCTTAACATTGGTTAAAATCTGAAAAGAGAGACACAAAGAAAGAAGAGAAAAAAAGAACAAAGAACAAAGAAGGGGAATTACACAATTTTTTGAAGTTAATGTACTTTCATTACTTCTAATATTATAATTATTATGAGTGGTAAGAAACTTGTTTATGATATGTTTTGTAATTTCTTTGACTTGCATGACATAGTCTAGGAATGTGACATTTAACTTAATTTATAATGAAGTTATTTCAATATAAATTCAGTTTAAAGTTGTCTTGGATAACTTTTCAACATAGCATTAGTGAAATATTTTATTTTAGAATACTTTATAATAGGGGTACAAAGGTAAATTGATATCTAATTAGACATTAAAAAACAAATATATATAAGCACTAATTAGAAAAAAAAAATAGTTTTTAGGACTTCTCGAATGGTTATCCCCATTTTTTGGGTTTCTATCCTGTGTCAAAATCCTTTTAAGATGGCTTCTATGTCTACGTGGCACTTTTTCCATATAGAAACCCAACTATAAAAAATATGTCTCCAATGGTTGGTCTCCATCGTTATTCATATCCTATGTTTTTTTTTGGTCTCCAATGGTTGCCACCTAGCAACCTCATTTTTTGTTTATTACTAATAACATACCCTATTTTTTTTCTTTCTCATTGGTGTTTCTCTTCTACCTCTTCCAAACTATGGCTACTTTTTCCGATGAGTTTTTAAAATCTCTCTCCTACTTTCAACCATGTGTTTCTATTATTTCATGTGTTTCTATTATTTTGATCAAATATGGACTTCTACATCCTGATTGAGGCGTGGACTGGGTGCCAGTTCCCGTGCTCGAGACCGCTTTGTTTATATAGGAACATATAGGTAATTTTATTCGCGTAAAAATTTTCAAAACCGCTCGTTAATGAATTACCCAGCATGGGTTGGACTAGTTTAAAAGCCGCTACATAAAACCACCCAAAACCGGACCCCTCATAACCGCTCATAATTGGTACTGTAAGAACACCTCATAACCACTACCCCTACAATTGTCAGGCAGACCCTTAGAAAAACTCTATTAAGGACTACATATAGTCACCCATAGAGCCCCTTTATTTTTAATATTTTGAATTTCCATCTACGATAGAGCCTTGGATAGAAACACTCGTTGGAGACATTTTTCCTATGGAGAGGCTTTACTATAGAGTTTCTTAATGGAAGAGCCTCGTTACAGAAGGCCTTATAAACCACTAAATAGAGGCTCTAATTAAAAATAGAGGCTCTAATTAGTGAAGCGGGACCTCAAACTCTAATTAGTGTTGCTTGAAGGAAAAAAAAAACAGAATCAAAACCCCAGCAAAACAATAGATAAAAAACTCATTTTGCCTAATTCTCACAATAACAGGATCAAAACCCTAACAACCGCAAGATCCGACTAACCTCTTGACGACAAAAAGCGATCCTTCCACATCCTTCCGGCTCTGCAAAGAGGGAAAGAACTAATCAGAGAGAAAAGGAGCAAAATTGGTTCTGGACACGCACTGGACACAACACAGACACAACCCAAAAATCGAAAAATAATCAGAAAAATTGGACTTTTGAGGATGGAACGGAATGGAATCACGAGAGTACTGACCCACTGGTTGACGTCGATGTTGAACTCGTAGAAGGTGACGTGGGCGGCGGTGATGAGGATCTCCTCGACGAAGGGGTCGATCCGCTGGAGTACGGTGAGGTTGAGTAGCTTGGTGCTCTGCTGGTCCAGATTCGGCATCAGCTTACCGTTCTGTGACATTTCCCTATTATCCTTTCCTCCTCCTCCTCCTCCTCCCTCTTCTGCAGACACACCGAAACCCTAACCCTAAATTTTTAGGAGATGGGAATTGAATGGTTCATCCACTGTGAGGACAGAGAGGAGGGAAGGAAACGAGGAGAAACATATGTGCTGGAGATGGATATAAACAGATGTATTGTACATGCCACTTTTCATATCGTTTCTTTCTTTCTGCTCTTTCTCGGGATATTTTTATTTGAGCTAATAAGCGTTTAGACCCTGGATTATTTGAGCTAATTGCTTTTAGACCGTGGATTTTATATTAGTTTAGGTCTCTTTTCTTTTCTTAGTAAATTATAATTTTCATTATTTATTTTTTTCGGTGTTTGAAAAGTCTCAAAAAAGTTGGGAGAGAAAGTGAGTGAATAATTAATTGTAAAAAAGTATATAAACGTGATGAGTAGGGGAAGCAAATTTCCTTTATTACTCATTCCTTTGGGAATTATTTTTCTTCAATACTCATTTTCTTTGGTATATAATAGGAAAGTAATGACTTTCATTTTTCAATTTC